>PVHY01005702.1:0-71970 GCA_004024945.1 Uropsilus gracilis | reverse complement strand
TGTTTTGGGGCATTTAGGTTGTTTCCATGACCTTAAATTTAAATAAATTTTTTAAGTACATTGCATAAAAAATGCTAGAAAAAACATAAAATGAAGAAGCAGTATGTTCAACAGGAGATATTTGAAAATGATAGATCGGGCAAGAGTTTAATATACAAAATATATAAATAATAGCAACAAAATACAATTCCATTAAAAACTGGATCGAAGCTCTACATAGGAGTTTCACCAAGGAGCACATACTGATAGTCAACAGACTATGAAAAAACGTTCTAGAGTGCTTAGTAAGAAAATGCAAGTCAAAGCTTTAATGAGGTGTCACTTCACACGGATTAGAATGGCTATTATCAAAAACTCAAGAAATAAATGTGAAGGAAAGGGAAACTTCATATACAATTAATATGGTTGCAAGTTGATACAGCCAGTAGGGAAAACAGTGAAGGGGAAGGTTTCCCAAAAAACTTAAAACTAGACCGACCTTCATACTGATTAGAATGTGTAGCCCCACTTCTGAGTATTTTCCTGAATATTGAAACACTGTTTTTTATGGTTATTTTTTTGTAATTTATTTTCTTATATTATTTTCATTTCAAGTGAAATCACCACCCTCCCACTCATGAACAGTCACCTTACATGGGTGTGAGTCACCCTCACACCCATGAACATAGTCCCTTGTGCTCTTCCCCTCCCCTCTTTGACCCATCTCCCTTTCTCTACCTTGTTGTTTGCTGCAAGTCAGCTTATAAATTTTAACATTTCCCTGATCCTTTGTTCCGTTTTTCTATTTTCTACCTTTAAGGGAAGCCATTTGCTGTTTATCCTTTTCCTTCTTATTTCACAATCTTCTTATAGCACATTCCCTTTCAGCTCCATCCACATTGCTGCAAATGGGGTGAGTTTATTATTTTTAATTGCTGAATAGTATTCTATAGCATATAAATACCACATCTTCTTGATTCATTTCTCTGTTTTAGGGTATTTATGTTGTGTTCCTATCTTAAGTATATCTTAAGTATATATCTTAAGTAATATAAATAATGCTGCAATAAACATAGAGGTGCAGATTTTCTTTCAAATTAATGTTTTTGTGTCCTTTGGGTAGATTCCTTGTAGTGGAATTGCTGGATCGTAAGGTAGATCCATTTTCAGTGTGAAAACACTAATTTAAAAAGATATTGGGATCTCTGTTCTTTTTCAGCACTAGTAACAATAGGCAAGATGTGAAAATAGCAACCTAAGTGCCAGACAACGAATGAGTGGGTAAAGAAGGATGTTGTAGTTATACACAGTGGAATACTATCCTGCTATAAAAAGGTGAAACCTTGTCATTTTTCATTAACATGGATGGTCTTTGAGGGGATTATGATGATTGAAATACATCAGGAGAAAAACAAACATGATTTTTCTCATTTGAGGAGTATAGAGGAAAAAAGCAATTGAACAAACAAAACAAAAACAAATCCTTAGCTTTAGACAACAGAATGGTGGCTACCAGAGGGGAAGAGTGTATGTGCATTTGCATGTGGGGGTGATATGTAGAACCAGTTGATGAGGTAGTTGACAGTGATTGTGCATTTGGTGGTGGGTGTGGTGAGAAATTGGTACTCAGAAATTGGTGGTGTTATTGAGGTGAGAAATTGTGCACCTGAAACCTAAACACCTGAGGTAAGCTACTGTCACCTCAATTTTTAAAAATAATGTTTCTTTTCCTCAGCTGCATAGAGGAGTTGCATGTGTTATTATGTACAGCCAACTTACCAGCATAAAAAGTCATTCATTTTAGTCATTAAATCACAGAGTCAACTGAGCAGACTGACTGATCAGTCCAAGTGTGGTGGATGATTCAACAATTAGCACAAAATTCACATATGTATGATGAACTTGGTCTGGATGTCATTTCTACCTACACAAGTCTTGGAATTGGTGCTGACTAAATATTAGGCAGTTCTGCCTCCCATCACTGTTGAAACTGGACAAGAAGGACACCACCAATTTATATAAGGTGTATTGAAGGGTACTAGTCAAGGACTTAAGAAATATATGGCTCTGTCATCATGGTTCTGTGATTTTCTAGAAATTTTGGTAAATTCTTGAATAGGTAACTATAAGCTATTGCCATTTCAACCTCTCTCCCCTTCAGGGATATTTTCTCCCCTACCTCCATGTTGACATCAAGTGACCTGGCCTCACTTTCCTTATCTCAGATTTTATAGCTGGTACTTGCTATTTCTCATCCCAAATTCAGTCAATCTAAATGATTTGCAAATGTTATATGGACAATAGGTAAAATATTTGTCATCTGTAATATAACACAAAGGCTAGTGCCTCAAGCAGCTGTCTTGCTGCCACGTGACGCAAATCTACTTGAGAATTAAGCCAGTACCCATTCCACAGGGCCAAGTGATTTGGACACAGAGCTAGAAAAGCACCACCAAACCAACAAATTCAGCTGTACCTCGAAGCTATACTATCCTATACTACCCAAATGGATTTTCCTGTTACATAAACCAACCAATGACTCATGTTCCCAACCCCCCACCATCACTTTTTCCTTTTCCTTTTAGGTAGGTTTTAATTGTTTCTTAACTCCACTGCCTTTCATTTTCTTATCTAACTAAAGCATTGCCCTTGAACTTCTATCACCAATATAAGACCATGACCCAGCCATGCTGTCTAGCACAAGATAAGGTAAATATAAGGTGGAGTCAACCTCACTCAGCCATAGGACTCAGCCACAGGAAACTACAGCATAACTATCAGCCAAGTCCACTCTAGATTGGTCAAATCAAAGTCAATCTTCCAATCCATGAGCAATCATAGAGGTTTTTTTGGGTTTTTTGTTTTGTTTTGTTTAAGTAATAATATTAAGTAGATTGGCGGATGTTTAACACATGTGTCTAAGAATGGAATTTGACAGGTTGATGATTTACCATCATTATCTCTACAAACTCAACATTCTGATAGGGCTAGTTTGGTGAAAGTGGGAGTGACCCCACCATTGTAATGCTGCACTTAGATTGCAGCTATTTTGCTCTGGTGGGTGGAGACTCAAAGAGAAGCCGAGGTTTCTCATGAGAGAGACAGAGAGAAGGGATTTAGCAAGCAGATTTAGAGCAGAAAGCTGGAGAAAGGAGAAAGTAGAAGAGCAGCAAGAAAACTGGGGGCCTCCACAGTTGTCACTGCCACATGTGGCAGTAGGGCAGGGAAAGAAGTCATGCTGTGGGCTTCCATCCCCAACACGGGCTGGTGAGACACTTGGGGAAGCAAGTTAGAGAAACTTGTGACCAGTGTAAGCTGACTTGGAAATTTGGTACTTGAAATTGGTACTTGGCTTGGAAATTTGGTACTTGGAAATTTGTTTTAACTTAGAAACTGCAAAGCTTGAGAATTATCCCAAGACCTAAAGAAAATTTGGAGTGCTGCTGCTCTCATCATGAGACATCTGAAGTGGCTGCTGCTGCTGTTTTAAGTGAGTCTTAGTGGTTCAGACTGAAAGTATGCTGGAGCTGTGCCTTTTGGAGGATTATCAATGGTGCCATCTTGGTTTCTTCATTTGACTGGAATCGTCTACTTTTGGCCTGAAGGTAGAATAGTTGTCATTTTGTGAATGTACATGGCTGAAGGACCCACGTGTAGCTCTTTGAACTCAAGACTGAACTGTGTGATAAGATACTCAAAGGGATCCATTGTACACTCAGTGACTCTTGTCATTTTGGCTATTTAATGAATAAATCTTGTTTCTGTCTTCTTTTAAGATAGTGTGGTCTTGCTACTGCACAATCGGGCTGGGTACAAACCTGATGAGTGATTGGATTTAAAGGGCCACCTGTTCTCACTTGCAAATTTAGTTGTTTCCTGCTTTGCTTGTTTTGTTACCTGATTTCAACTCTTGTTAGCATTCCTAATTTTGCTAAAATTATCATCTCACCTCATCTAGGAAAAATTAAGAGCTGCATTCATTATATACCAATGGAAATAAAAAGGTGTAATATCAGGCTGGGTCTTTAAGCTGCATTCATTATGTACCAATGGAAATAAAAAGGTGTAAATATCAGGCTGAGCCTTTAAACTTTAGAGCTAGAATGTAACTTGAAAATTATCTAGTTCAGTTTTCTCCTTTTACAGATGTGAATCCTGAGGTCTAGAGAGCTTTCATGACCTATCAGAGATCTCTCAGCTAGTTAATGTCAGATGGGACTAGACCTGTGAGCTTTGGTATACCTACTTCATTACTCTTATTACAGCAAATTGTTTCCAGTGTTTACCAAGTTTGGAAGGATTCAAAGCTGATTCTCTCTTCTGGTCTCACTGTTTCTAATTTTTCTAGGTGTATTTGGGGCTTTTGAAAGCTGTGAACTTGAATATCATAGCTTCCCCTTGTCCAAAAAATGAAGAACAAATGGAAGGAAACAGTAAGCCTGATGCTGTTATTAGCCTGTTTTATCTTGCCTAAATTTCCCATTCCATGAGAGTATGATGCTCTTGCTAGTTAAAAAAAATAAAATAAGCAGATTTGAGTCACCACTCCATCTATGTCTTTTATGACAGCAGTTTTTTAAAGGTTGAGCAGTGTTACCCCCACACCTGTTTCTTTTAGACTGAAAAGGACCCAGCTGTACTCTGCAGGGAAATCACAAAGACAACTGGAGATCTTGTCAATTTGCAGCCAAGCCTGACTGGAGAAAAGTGGATAGCTGATTTGAGAAGATAAGGGAATAAGTACTTTTACCTGGCCTAGCTGAAGAGACCAGAGATAATGAGGAAGGTTTCCTTTGGTTTGGTGGGCAAATCCATGATTCCGTAACATCAATCAAGGCAGCTTTATCTGATTGCTAAGTTTCAAGGAAACCAGTGAAGATTTAAAATAACTATACCAGAAAAGAAAAAAGATGTTGGGATGGTACAATCATTCTCTGCTATGTAAAGTTGGAAAATAAAGTCCTCAGTGATATGAAATGAATATTAAATTTCAATGTTACCACCTTGATATCATGACATTAGGTTCATTTTATAACAAAGGATATCTTGGTAGATTTTTCAGGTCTTGCCTACAAGGGACTTTGATGACAATTCAATGTATTTAGATGACAAACCGTGTACCAGTATGTGAGAGCTGGGATAACAAGGTGAACTTCTTTAAAAGCTAAATGTTTTTAAACATCTTATTGAAAATAAACATCATATAATCTAGAAATTTAATAAATGAGTTAAAATCATGAAATTATACATAAGCTCGTGTCTTATCTCATTTACTGACAGACAATGACTGTAAGCAATTCATACACATACCCAAGACAACAGGGGGTGGGGGGATAATCTGAGATTACTGAAAGAAACCCTTTTCTCTTTTCTGAGAAGTAAGTGTGGGCATGCACACATACATCCTTGTTGATACTAATTTGACTTTAATAATCTGATTCACTCATAGGCAGGAATTAATCCACCTGATTAACCCATGATTGTTACCTACTGGGGAATAATTCAACTGTAGAAGTTGTGAGAGGAATTGGAAAGTTATAACCAGCTACAGTTGTGATACAGGTAGCAAGATGCTTGGCCCTGGAAGGGTACTCCACAAAGAATGAAGAGGAATGCCTGAATGTCAGAAACCACCTCCCTCTCAATTAATTTCACTTAAATATTTCAAAAATACTGATTATATGGAAAGGATATGCTGGAATATTAATCATCTCTATATTTAAGTTCTCTATAATTAAGAATATAAAATATGCACATCCAAAATATTAAAATATACAAACAGTAAATGGCAGTGACAAATGACTGGTCTTTGTACAAAGACCCATCACTGTCTGAAGATAAATGATATTATTTCAAGGTGGGTGTGGAGGGTGGAGTTCAAATAAGGATTGAGAACAAGATAAATTTTGAACCAGAGCTTTAAGGATCAGAGGATCCAGATAGGCATGACTGGGAAGAATTGCTAAGTAATAGGAAAGATTTGATAAGGTGTTTAGAGAGTAAATGGCAGAAGCATGTGCAGAGGGCAGGGAGGAGACTGGGAGGAAGATTCTGGAAGGATGTATGTGACCAGAAGTCAAGAACCTTTTTGTATATAGAATATGATTAACCTATTTCAAACAATATATGATATATTTTAGTCACCTTGATTATTTGCTAATTACCTCAGTGCTAGGAGCCATATGCAGGGAAAGAAAAATGAGATGGAAAGAGATTAATGATGATAAGAGAGAACCAGCTCGCAAATCGGGGGCTTGGGATTATATCCAAACCTGTCTTTATTAGGAGTTGGTGTTTCTTTTATACCTTGGCAAAGAATGATCACAATGAGGTAATGAGGAAAGAAAAAACCCAGGATCCCATGACATGTGACATGTATGCTAGCAGATTGAGATACAGGAAAAATACCTGTGGGGGTAAACTGATTTTATCTTTCCAAGCATATGTCTCTTGTGTCTCTTTGGTGGGGCATTCCTAGGAGGTTAGGGGGCTGTCATCACAGATAAGAGACTTGCCAATAACCATCTCTAGTGTGCCAGAGAAGATAAAGGTGTTCATTTAGCTAAGGCATATCTCTTCATCTATGTCCAAACCTCACACCTCAGCAAGGTCCCTCCTGTATACAAAGGCAATCTGTAGCATGTCCATACCATGGCAAGTCCTCTGGCATTTCAAGACCCATCAATAAGTTATCCATTTGAATGCAGAGAGGATCAGGGCCAGATGTGGAATTTGAGAGACACCTAAGGCTTTGCTGGCAATATAATTTTGTTTAATTTCTCATAGCCAACCGTTTTAAAATCTCACCTCGTAGCAACAGTGTATAGATTCTATATAAACAGAAGTATTTGCTCAGTAGTTTTCAGTCACCCATCAACGAGCACTTTCTCAGTTTCCATCAAGAGGATCTCCCTGTTCTTGGTTTTGCTTGTTTTAGTTACATAAGATTTGTTTATATTTCTTTTTTCTTGCTTTTTGGGTGTTTCTCCCCCTACCCCTTCCCTTGGTTCTCCCTTTGGTCACTCCATCTCTTTTTTCACTGCCAGTTGTTGATCAAATTTTCGTCCATTGGATTCTTCCCTTTCTTTCCTGGAGCAAAGTTCTTTTGGCAGGTGTAGACGTGTTTTCCTGAGACACAATGACCTGTGCTTAGTTTTCCAGGTGTATCTTTGCTTCAGGCAGCCAGTTCATGTATGTTTGTGTTCTATGAGTGCCTCCTCCTTCTTACTGGTCATCTTCTCCAACGTGTCTGTCACATTTTGCGTCTTCTTTGCTTTTTAGTTCTGGTCACTGGCATTGGGAACATTTCTTCCAGCCAATGTTTGTGTAAAATGTTTCTTGATCAGGGTAGGCACTGGCGGTTGGTTGGTTGGGCTCTTTGTGGGGTCACTTCCTCTCCGAGTGAAATGGGAGTGTGTTTAGCTCCCACCAAAGGCAAATTCCATCTTATCTGTGAAACCTCGGTGACTGTATTTCTGAGACAGTTTGTCTCTATAGTTAATCTCACAACCCTGCATCCCATGGATCTGTGATGTTCATTTGTTCTGGGCTTTACTCCTTTCTCATCACCTCCATCTTCATGTGTATCTGACACTGAATTAGTGCTTTAATTTTTCCTGGTAAGCATTTGAGTTTTGCCTGTTTTGTAATGTGGCCAAAGCAGGAGACCAACTCAAGATCCTCTCAAATACCAAGGATTGCTCTCCTTAGCGGTCTATAGGCAAGCACTTCCTTTATAGATTATTTAACCATTCTTGCCTTATTATTCCTTTTGGAATCTTCGACCAGTAACTTCCAGTCACCTACCTGTCCTCTTTCACACTCACAGAAGGAACTAGTTGTTCTTTTTCTGCCCTTCTAGTCACTTCTTATTGGCTAAATTTTAGAGAGTTTATATAATTTTAAAATATGAGGATGCTCCAAATATTGAGGCTTCTCTAAAAAACATTAACTTGTCCAGAAATGCTAACAGTGAATGCTTCCTGAAGGGATAGTGGCATCTTAAGCAAATAATCTGCTAAATTAATAAACCTCATAAATTACAAAATCCCTGAATACCAACTGCTGAAATACAATCACTCTCTGACCTGAACCTATTAAATGAAGAAGTCTGCTGTGCATAATTTACAGCAGTGCTGTGAATGAAAAATAGCTCCTCAAAAAGTGGATAAGATACAAAAAGAGTCTTACTATGGAAACAGAATTGCTAGTTATTTCAGTTATTTATTTTAATATTGGTCTATGGGTCATTTAATATTTTTTAACTTTATTACTATTTTGCTCTCAATCACTCAGTAATCCACAATCAAGCCAATGTTACATTTTTGTATTTGTGGTCGGATGGCCAGAGCAATGTATACTAGGCAATATTCATCATATTTATGTTGTACACATGTATAGTGTTTTCCTTAAAGCAGAGATCTGTCTATTGGCAGTAGAGTAACTAATCTAATTAGTCTTCTTGCCCAAAGAATCAAAGTATTTTCAAGATACTAAATCCTCAGATGGGAAGGGTTTTGCACTTGAAGACATATAGCAATATCTGGCGTCATTTTTGATAGTTGGGGGATTGGGGAAAAGAGGCAGTAGTGAAATTTACTTGGTAGAAAAGTCAAAAAAGCTGCTATACATCCTATAATGCATGCCCTTCTGAATAAAGAATCATACAAGTCCCAAATATCAATGGTGCTGCTGTTGAGAAACCTGTGTTGAAGTGATAAAATAAAAAATGCCACCCAAGTTTCTAGATATTTATAAGTAAATCACTCTTTCAGGAACAATTGTTTACCAAGTATTTTTTGTAAACTCTTTCTCCCAAAG
Source organism: Uropsilus gracilis (assembly GCA_004024945.1). Taxonomy (NCBI): domain Eukaryota; kingdom Metazoa; phylum Chordata; class Mammalia; order Eulipotyphla; family Talpidae; genus Uropsilus; species Uropsilus gracilis. The sequence goes on along the minus strand of PVHY01005702.1, from coordinate 63,171 downwards.
AGGCTACTCTAAGTCAGTCAAATGAATTTGGAACTCTCCTTCCCATGATCCCTCTGGAATTGTGAATAAGATGAGTAAGCAGCATCATTTTTATTTATTCAACCACTGAACAATGGACTCCTTTTCAGGATATATATCCCAAACTATGTGGAAAATCTGGGTAGAAGAATAGTTGTAGTATAATTTACCTATGAGGAATATTTTGGACCCAAAATGGGCTGAAGGAAATACAAAGAAAAATCCTGTATCTACCATTCATGTTGATTCTACTAATGAAATCATATCTAAAAGCTCAATTTCTACCTATTATTTAGGGAATGTGAGGGTGACCCCTTACAGGGATTAATTGATTAAACAAAAAAATGAAAAGGGATTTGTAATCAGGGTACTCAGATATTGGTATTGCTAGGTCAAATTGTCAAAGTCATGACTGAAATAAGTACAATTGCTTTATTTATTTTTCTCTAGATCTAAAAGTCAGTTTAACTCCTGAGCAACTACACTACTATTGCTACTGCTGCTACCATTACTACTAGTGCTACTACTACTACTGCATACACACACACACACACACACACACACACACTCCATTGATAGTGGAAAATTGTTAATTTTCCCACTCCATAATCATTCTATCTTATGATTTAAAAACAAATGTTCCACTGTCAAGATTTAAGATCCAAACTCAGTCCACTTAAGTTTCTTTCATTTTTCATTCTCCTGTTCTTCTCCAGGAAAGATGTACATTCTCTGAGCCCCGATATGTTTATAAATACAAAGGGATAAATAAACTATAAATATCTGCCCCACCTCAGAACCAGGCCCCAACAAGGACAAGCTAGACTCCAGGCAGAGGGTTCATGTTTTGATAACTCTTTACCAAACCATTTTCTTGTGCTGTTGTTGCTCCTATTTTAACTTTGTTTCCAGTTTCAGTAGGTGATCTTGCTCCTTCTGAAAACCAATACCCATATTCTTCTGCCACAATCCCCATATCAATTATGAATTTCTCTCTAGTACACCTGTTACTTATTCTCCGTCTAGGTCCACGGACACCGGTAACAGAGTCCATCTGTTCTCTACATCCTTTCCCTTAAGGACTGGAATCTGGATCTGAATTCTATTCTAGGAATGAAAGCCTACTGTCCTCTGACAAAAGGGCTGATATACCTAAGCAGTTGTTAGGTGAGGAGGAGATCTCAAGGAAGACTGATAAATCCTAGCATTCATCTTTTCCTTAATGCCAGGACTTCCCCCCAGTTTCTTAGCATTTTTGGCTCATCAGTGTCAATGAAATATTGTTCCTGGCAATGAGCGTTTCAGCCTTACATTTGAATTACTAAGAATTCATAGCAATAACTATTACCCTGAAAAATACATTAAAAGTCTAAAGTGAAAATAGCTTAGATGGTTTCTTTTTGAAACCACTCATAGTTCTAGTCACCAACTGTGAAAACTACAGGGTTCAAGAGTTGCCTTATCCATTCTGTGTTAACATTACACCTCATTTAATACCTTTGATAGTTACTTTGTATGTTGAGTGGTTTCCTATAAATTGATGCTTGTGTTAGATTGTTTTAACCTGTAAGTTTTTATAGTTTAACAGTAAATTTTATATAAGATGTTTGTCATTTTATTTTGTCATTGTCCAATTCAAATGCACGATTACTGACCCACTTTTTAGCTGATTTGTCTGTTGAGTATGACCCATTTTTTAGGTGATTTGTCTGAGCATATGTTTGTTGCATATACTCTGTTGAGTATGTGTCTGTTGAGTATGTACAATCTGTGTCAAAAAATTAGAAACTTGAACAAATTAAGCTTTATCACCAGCAATTTATGTTTATTTTGTCATCTAGTGTGCAAAGATACTTGCCTGGTGAATGTACAATCATTATGATAACACAGAACATTTTATAACATTTTTATAAAATCAGGTTTTTTTGGCTGTTGAAAGTTAGAAAAAACTGCAGATCAGTCAGAACTGAATTCATCCTATTTCACACATCACATACGTGGTTCAGTAGAAGTTTGCCCCAACCCACAAGGCTCCGGCCTTCGCACTAAATTCTAAACTCTAAAGTGTGCTCACACACATACTTTTGTAAAAGCCTTTATGAAGGGCATTTTGGAAAGACAAATGAATGACTGCTTTGAAGCAGCCTTCTGACATCAGAGTCAATGTTTTCAGCTAATTAACCCCTAATTTACCCCCAATTTCTGTCTCCTGTTGTTGACAGGAGATTACTTACCTGAGGTTCTGTACTTACCTGATGATCTTGTGTCTGACTCTTTTCTAGGGTACTCTCCTTTGTGTGTTCTTGCTGAATATCGACTTGCTAATTTCCTTTTCCATACAGGCACAGTATATTCATTCACCTTAAGTGTTTTTAAGCTCAATAGTATGTTCACCCTATATTCACCTCTGAAGAAATCTCCATCAAAATTACTGCCATGGTCATTCTCTTCTCTGAGCTAAACTTCTCATTCTCTAAGTAATTAAAGGATAAAATACAACCTCAATATAATTCCTTAAAAACACAATTTATCCCAGTCCCAACCTGAAACCTGAGTTTCTGCTTCTCTTCACGTCTTTGTCAATGTTCCTTCCTAGGAATAATGCTGCTTCTGCTGCTTTCCTGAAGAATGAAGGGACAGTCCTTTATTCACATTTGCAAAGCCAAGTATGCAGCAACAGAAGTGTATTCCCATCTCTGTGACAAGTGTGACCCACTCAGGGTAGGGATCTTCCACTGTATTTTTCATACAAGAGGAATCATCGCTCATACCTGGACCAGTTATGCAGATCAATCTTAAAGATGACATTTTATTTTTTAAGTTTCCTTATTTGCTCAACTCCTTCTTAATTCCTTAGCTAAGGTAAACAAGGTGGGGTACAGACATAACTTGTTGGTTCCTGAAAAGCAGTAAAATGCATCTCTTTTAACTCCTTTTTTACTACAATAAAAAGGTACAATGTAGAAAAAGGAGGTGGGTGACCTTTATCCAGTCTTTGTTATTTAAATAACAAGAGTTGTTTTTTCTCATTCCAGTGAAGTGAACTTATTCTGTTGTTTAGCGGAAATGGGAGAAAGTGTTATCCCAAAAAAGTACTATCACCCCCTAGTCAACCCCTAAGACCTGAAATAACATGACACCTTTGTTTTATTAGATTATTAAAGAATTTTTCACTGATGAAATACCCTGAGTAGGAGATCACATTTGGTTTGTCACTATCTGGTCACATCTACCACATATATATATACATACATACATACATACATACATACATACATACATACATACATACATACATATATGTATGTATATATATATGTTATTTGGGCATATACTAGGCAAGTATTGACTGCGGGGTGATAGCAAAGGCTAGACCAGAGTTATGTAATTTTTAATCAATGTAATATAGATAAGTGGAGCTGCAAAATTATCAAATACACATGCACACATTTTTAGAGGAGGGTGTTGAGAAAGTTAACTTGGAGAAAGTTAATCAAATGCCGAACCAGGGCTGAAAACCATAGGCTGTGATTGCCAGAACAATGCTAGAGCTACCACTCCAGGGTGAGATAGGGATCTCCTCTAACACAGAACAGGGGATAAATCTCCACACGCTACTGGAAATTAAGAATTTTGCACATCTCCACAGGCTATTTGAAATTAAGAATTTTCCTCTGCCCACTGACAAGTAGGTTCTATTGGGGAAGAAGAGAAGGGCTAATGTAGAATTTAGGGGCAAATATACCTGAGGGATCAACTAGTCTCAATCTCTCAATTTCAACATGAGGTAACTGATACCCAAGATAATTAGTGATAGATCCAGGGCTAAACCCCAAGTCACCCAATTCCCAATCCAGTCCTATTTCACTTTATCATGTTTCTGTGAGGATTAGAAAAATAAAAGGGTTGCCTGACTTTCCAGGAGGGAAGGAACAGAATACAGAATCAGGAGGAACAGGTGATGTGAATAACAGACCCTAGGCAGGATTTCTGTTCTGGAAAGTCGTGAGATAGAGCTATATATGGGGACAGGATGGAAGGAGCTCAAGTAACCAAGTTGTAGTCCTCAAAATGTGATCTCAGACTAACAGTAGCAGCATTACCTGAGAAATTGTTTAAAATGCAGATTCCTGACCCAAACTGAACCTCCTAAATCTGAGTTTTGAAAGAACCCACCAACTACATTTTAACGAGTCTGTCCGGGAATTGTGATACAGCCTAAAGTGTGAGAACCAAACAGAAACGTCTTTATAAAATTCTTCTGGACACAAGAATCTTCTAAAAAGGAAAAAGCTTCCTATACGAGGCACAGCTTTATCTGGTTTAACGACATTTATCCGATTACTGTTATAAATTAGCCAAGAACTCTTAATAGGGATAAAAATACATTTTCAAGCTCTAACATTATTATTTCTTTATAATTATATCTTACTGAGCCATTTAATGCTATTTCTTGACTTAGAGACTTCCCCTGCTGTGTGGTTTTCCTGCATCTATGTAGTTTGGGGTGGCAACGTATGGTATGCTAGAATTACTTGGACTCAGCACAGCAGAGAAAATGTATATTAAGTCAAAAATATTATTTAAAGATATATCAGAATTATCCTTTTGTTCCTTTAAGTCAACTCCACATCTGTAAACTTGATCATGTAGAGTCTTTAAGTGGTGAAGTCAAGTTCTAGTGTACCATATTTAACTTGATATCCTCACCTACTGGTTTTCAAATATTTTTATATTCTAAAAAATACAGATAAGGAAGGCTGGTTGGTAAAGCAGGTAAATACTGTATTTGGGGATGGGGAAGAATCTCAAGATAATTGCCTACAAGGCATCCAGACAACAGGATAGAGCATAATGCCACATGCTGCATGGAGCTGGGTTTGAGTTATGCTCTGTTGTGAAAGAGACCATGAACACACACTTTATCCTCTATTCTCTATTTTCATCTCCAGAACACATGAATATGAATACCTACTTCGTGGGGCTTTTTTTAAGAACAAACAAAATATATAAAATAGTACTAGTGATGTTTATTTTTCCCTCCTCTTAATTGTGTTCTACTAGTTTGACCTTTACTGTGTTTTGTTATCAAGTGGTTTTCAAATGTCTTACAAATTCACTGAGAACAGAGAAAGGATCTGAGACTTAAAATCTGCCTGTTCTTTATATAATACCCTAAATATCAGAATCCAGTGGACCATTGATTAGTGAGAAGCATCCAGTGTGTAGTGGCATAAAAAAGAGAAAAGCCACCAACATTTGTCCATAAGCTACTTACTGTCATTTTTGCTCTTCTGTTATTACTGTCTGTGGTCCTTGCTCTCTAGCTTTCTAACACAGATAATAGTCATAGAGTTCAGTCACAAGGAAAGGCTTTTCTTCTAAATAAAAGCTGGGATTTAGTCTGATACTCTCATTATACTCTACAGTGATTCTCAAAGTGAAATCTCTGGAAAAACAACAGCAACATAGCAAGGAATCAGTTGAAAATACAAATCATCAGACGCAACGTGTTAAATCAAAATACTCTTATTTTCATAAGCCTTCAGGTGATTTAAACGCACACAAAATTTTGAGACTATTGGCCTAAAACATGCCCTTCTTTTCCCTTCCAAGTCACTAGTCATCCTAACTGGCATCGGTGATATTCTTAATGTAATATCTGATGAGGAGTAGGTAACAGAATAGTAATGTCTATATTATATCAGTCAATAATAATTTCATAATGAAAATATGGAATTTCTCATTATGTCTAATAGATCATATTCAAAGATGGTAAATACAGTGTGTGAAAGATAAAAGCAACTAGTTTAAGGTAACTAGTTGCTTTTATCTAGTTAGTGCTTTATTATGAAAAAAGTTTAAGGTAACTAGGTTAGGTAGAATTGCTTTCCTGATAAATTTTCAGTTTTTAATATTTCATGGTCACTCTAAACCCCAAAATCTCCTCAAGTCTATTTGAAACCATAATTCTTCTCAAATCATAATGCTGTTTTATTTTGCTGATGCAAATGTGTCATTTGTGATTGAATTTCCTACATCTGAATATTTTTATAATACAACTTGTTATTAAGGATGTTTAATGTTAAGCTAATTCTATTTGGAACCTTTCAAAATTATTAGTTTAATGATTCTCAACTGGGGTAATTTTGCCCCAAGGGGGTAATTTCCAAAGCTCAGAGACATTTTTCCTTGTCACTACTTGGTTTGGGTGGGGGATGTTAGCTACTAGCAATACATCTAGGGCCAGAGATGATTGTAAACATCCCGCAATATGCAGAACAGCTGTCCACAATAAAGAATTATCCAGCCCAAAATGTTAATAGCGTTGAGGTTGAGAAACCTTGTATTTTCCATCAAGTATTTAGTGAACGCTCTCTGGGTACTCACACATTGAGCTACAATGCAGACTTTTCTTCATAATTCCAGTACTTACTATCTTGCCCGACACAAAAAGGCATTCAGTAGGAGCTTACTGAATGAAAGAATTAATAAAGGAATAAATGATTGGGGGAAATGTCATTGTAAATGAAATAACAGCAAACATTGAGACAATGTAAAGCCATATTATTTAATGCTGCCTGATATTATTTAACATGTGTAATCCACGCCAGGAAGACTTCAAGGAGGCTGTGAGGTGGAGAGATGACTGTGGATGATCTTATATAACCAGAGCAGATGTGGGAGAGTAGAGAGCCATCCAGACAAGGAAGATAAGAGACATGCCAGGGACAGGGGTAAGTCTGGTGCCATAGCAGACCTTATATAGATCAAGACTTCATAGCTTTCCTCATTTTGCACAGAGGCCATGATCTTCAGTATCAATCCAACTCTAGAACATGCACTGCTGAAGTGCACATATCCTCGTGTAATTCTGTCTGCATTGCCCTGTCCCTTCTTTTGACCCCTTCCATGTCCTATCATGGACAGGTAGCAAGTGGCAGAGATTACCAACTGGCTTAAAAGCCAGAGGTATTTGTCTCTCATCCTAGGATGGAGTTTTTCGGATTATTTCAGTTTTGTTTTCTTGTTGACCATTTTTAATTCTCTAAGCATCATGTATCAGTGAATTTTTAGCAAACAAGTACATAAAGCTCAAAGCTACCATTGACTCTTCCCAGACTTTCCAATGCTTGGCACCATGCTTATTAGCTTATTCAATGGAATTTCAGTGCCTCTAAAGGAGATACTCTGAAGTCCACCACAGTGTCCAGTTACTGTTTCATCCCCAGTCTACTGTCATCCTGTATGTCACCTCTCCAGGCCCCGAGGTCACTGACCATGAGAGAAGCTTCTGTACTGGTGATGATGCGCTGACCTCCAAGCTCATTAAACTTCACTCATCTCGAGGACTAGTGCTCCTTACATGATGAGAAGCAGGAGGGACATAGATAATGACCTTGAAAAAGTAAAACCATACCCATGCCTGTGATTCAACTATGAAAATCAAATAAACTTTGAATTCCACTGTGATAAATTTCAATATAATACTTATGAAACACTTATGAAATCTGGTCAAAAGGGGGCAAAAGCCACCAACCAATAAAGCACAGGTCTGCATCACCAACACGTAGCAGTTGCCACTCAAAATGCAGTTTAACAAGGGATTTTATTTACAAGGACTATTAACAGGAAAAACAAAAAGTCCTTAAAGCCACAGGTGGCCAGTTAGCTTACCCCAGTCACCATTTTTAGTCCCAAAGGTCCCAAAGACACATGTCCATGATTTTGCCCCTCCAAACCTGAGGAAAGTCCAGTCTTTCTCCATTGTCTTCTCATTGCTTTCTCTCTCCAGTGTTCTGAGCTGCTCCACTTCTCCAAGGTGCTTGGAACTTCTTCAAATGCTGATGTACAAATCAGCTTTCCAAACTGCTGGCCATCTCCATCTCCACTATTCTACCTTGCTGCGATGCCACACTCTCCACACCGGCCAGTCTTCTGCCGGCCATCATGGCTCCTCGCCACCATCAGCTCACTCTTTCAGGGGGCTTCTGTCCAGTCTGGTCACACCAGCTCCTCTTTGCCCATCTGCCATTCTCTTTTCTTCTCTCCCCAAAAGTCTGTTTAATCTCTACTCTCTGCTACTTGCCTTTCATCTCTCTCTCTCTCTTTTTCCCCTGAAAGCCAAAGGCTCCAATTTCCCCCTATACACCCTCTAGGTGATACATTCTCTCCTCCAGGGTCCACACCTGGAATTTGCAACAAAGTAAAAGTACCCTCATCCTATATGCGCCAGTACCCTTTTATCTCCGTAATTTTCAGGCACAACTAATGGCACCAATGCCTAAATTTCAATACTGCCCATATTGGGGTCCCTGCTTCACTTAGAAATCAGTAAGACTAAAGTGGTACATCATTTTGCCTGTTTTGGATGCTTTAAATAATGTTATAAATCCTTGTTTACTTTTATATAGAAATGTTTTAAATTAATTTTCCATTAAATACAATTGATCCCATGACAGGCAAGTCACATTTGTCCTGTAGCTTCAGATACTTTCTGACATCCTACAAAATCTTAAATGTGAGATGTTAACATTGCCTGTCTTTCAAGATCCAGCTAAAGAATTCCTAATGAAGATCAGCTGCTAGAATCTAAAAAGTATCTGTTGGCAATAATTATTTAAGTAGCATATTTTTAATCTTCAGAGTGATCGTTCTGTGTTTAAAATTAATTTTCTTATTTGTCTATGGTTGCAACTTAAAGCCTTTCCTTATATGCACAATAAAATGTTAATAGCTACATATAGAGTGACTTTACGATTGTAGTGCCATTTTTCTCAGCTTGATCAGCTTTTTTGAATGGCATCATTATGATCAAAGTTGTTTACAGTAATAAAGTATGAATAGTTTCGATTAAAAAAGTAGGCACCATTACAATTAAACAGTATCTGGTGTTTTAGAATGTGATAACTACTTGTAATGCTTTCATGGGATAAACAAGTCTACAATAGAAATACAATCATGAGAATGACCTAAATAAGTCTTTGAAGCACAAAATAAGAATACGAGTTGGGGGAGTAGTGGTGCCAACAGGATGGGGGGTAAACAGGATATTCAACACACCTGGATTCTTTCAAAGAAGTTGCAGGTAGTTAATTAGCATTTTATTTAAACTGGTACCTTTCCTCTAGTTCTATTTCTGCAAGGAACAAGCAATTTTAAATTGGGACAACATGCCAACTGTCTCAATAAAATTTGAGTCTTAATGCTCTTGCAGGTTTACTGCAAAACTAGCATATTCATATTTTATGGCATTTATCCAACTATATGACTTTGCTACCAGATAACATAACATATATAAACTAATGCTACATCTTTACACTGTGTACTAACACACCTCTGGGTGCCATAAAGTTTTCTTGATCCAGGCTGTGATTTTCAGATTTCTGTTTCTTCTCTTTCTTTGAAAACTGACTTATTTTTGGTTCATATATATATATATATATAGGCCTTGTATGGCTATCAGACGGTGGCATATAAGACAAATTTGATAAATTTCTAATCAATCAATGTTGCTAAATGTTTGAGCTTATGAAATAAGGTTTGAAGGAGGTCACAAATGGTTCTGTTTCTTTGAAGGATTAAAAGGGATAATTTCAGCTGTTTTACAAGGTAGTCATCTTTGTAATGTTGAAAGTAAGTAATGCTGGAGGGCTAACACACTCAGCTGAGTATGGTGAGTTATGTGGACTCTTTTTTGAAGAAGGAAAGTAAGTTCTTATATTTTTGACCTCATTTTCAATATGCAGAGTAATTAGGAACCTATGAACTTATGCACAAATCAATGATAGGGCTGCTTAAAATTTTACTTCTAGTCATGGTTTGTGTAGCAGTAACAGAAATATAATTCAGGATCTCCTTACTGATTCATTATGTTTAGCAACTAGCAAAAGCACCTCTCATGAGAGAGTTTTAATTTGCCAAATGAACAAAGTCCAGACTTCTCGAACCTTCATTTTGGGTTTTACACCATCTGACCTTCACACCCTTGAGCCATATTTTGGCTACCCAGCACTGGAGCTTATTGAAGCTCCAGTTTAGCCACAGCAACTCAGAATATCGTTAAACTTCTGCCTTCATGAAGTTCCCAATACTGCACAGACCACCTGTTACACCCAATCCCAGCTTCCTCTCTATTAACCGAATTGAATCTTTCTGGGGCTCTTCAGTTCTCTAACTTTTTTTGCAAGCAGCCTCTCCAAAGCTTTTTTCCCCCCTCAATTCTTATATTGTCTGTACTGTCATTCAGCGCTTACCCAAGACTATTTTAGATTTCTGGTGAACTACTTCTGGTTGCCTTTCACAAAATATACCTTAAAAAAATGTTCAATAGGAATTTTTAATATTCATGAGATATCCTGATTATAGCACAGTTATCCATGTGGTAAAGCAATAACCTGTGATCTCAGTCTGTAACCTGAGAGTATCTTATAAAACTGGCTTTCTCCTTTTCTTTAGAATTCAAAGAGTTCTTTTTCTCTTTCCTGCACTCTGCAGAGGATATCTAAAATTATAAAAATTTTTAAAAATCCTTCCTCTGAGACTGTCAGCTGAAATACCTAAAAATAATTTTAATTTGTATTGAAAAAAAATACACGACTCAACTAAAACAGGTCCTATCTGCAACAATAGCAATACTCCAAAAAAGCATTCTATCCTTTATATTGATATTTTTTCTCAGCCAAGGACAACACTATATTTATAAACTAAGCCAACAACTTCTAAATAGGGAAAATAGTGTAATACCACATTACTAGGCTCAATAAACATAGCTTTACAGCATAATTAGGAGCAGTTAATTAACAGTAGTTAAGAGATCAGGAAACTCATTAATTTAAGAACACATAAACCTAGCTATGATTGACCAATATAGGGATTATCTTGGACAGATAAAAATAATGGCATGTATTTTTTTTTTTTGTTCACTTTTACTTTTAAGCAATGGTGTGGGAGGTAAAGAAATTATTAGGCACATTAATATTTTGTTTCATGCTTTTTTATTTTGGAAAATAAAAGTCATATATATTTAAAGTATACAATGTGATATTTTGATATATGTAACACTATAAAATGATTACCATATCAAATTAATTAACATGTCTGTTACCTCCCATAACTTGTCCATTATCACCCTTTTTAAAAAATTATTTATTTATATGAATATATATATATATATATTTCACATCTTTGTATTCCCTAAGGTTCACTTACCATCTCCCCTCCCTAACCTTTCCCATCCATCCTCCCTCCCCCAGTTTTGTACTTTAGTTTGGTTTTTAACTTGTTTTGACTTTTCCTCCAAGCCTTTTGTTTGTTTTTCCTATATCCCATATATTAGTGAAAACATTTGGTTTCTGTCTTTCTTTCTGACTTGTTTCTTCTAATATAATCTCTTCTAGTTCCAACCATGTTATCTCAAATTCATCAAATTTGTCATTTTTAATTGTTGAGTAATATTTCATTGTGTATATATACAACATCTTTTCATCCATTCATTTGTTTTGGGACATTTGGGTTTTTTCCATATCCTTGCAGTGATGATAGTGCTGCAAAAAACATCCGGGTACAGGAGTTCCCTTTGTATAAGTATTGAGGTCTCCTTTGAGTAGATTTCCAGAGGACCAATTGCTGGGTCAAATGGCAGTTCCATTTTCATTAACTTGAGGGTCCACCAAACAGCTGTCCATAGTGACTGGACTAGTTTACATTCCCACCAAAAGTGTAAGAGTGTTCCTTTCTCTCCACATCCATGCTAGCACTTGTCTGTTTTTTGGATGTGGGACATTCTTACTGGTATAAGGTAGCATCTCATTGGTTTCCCTGATTGCTAGTGACCTTTAACATTTTTTCATGTGCCTGTTGGCCATTTGTATTTCCTCTTTTAAATTCTTCTCCCCATTTCTTAACTGGGCTTTTTGCTTTGTTTTTTTTTTTTTTATGAGTTCTTTGTGTATCTTTGTTATCAGACCCTTATCACTTATATGGAGGGTGAAAATTTTTCCCAGTTGGTTGGGTTTCTTTTGTTTTGTCTGTTGTCTATTTTGCTGTACAGAAGCTTTTTAGTTTGATGTAGTCCCAGCTGTTTATGTTTTCCTTCATTTTTTTGCCAGCTGTAGATTTCTGAAGTGTAATTCATGGAGGGTTTTGCCCAAGTTTTCCTTATGTATTTTATGGTTTCAGGTCTTACATCCAAGTCTTTTATCCATTTTGAGTTGGTATTTGTACATGGTGTTGAGGGAGTTGTCTTGGTTCATTCTTTCTGCTTGTCTTGCTTGGTTCAGTTTTCCCTACATTCTTTATTGAAGAGGCTGTCCTTGTTCCAATGTAAGTTTTTTACTCTGTTGTCAAAGATTAGTTGACTGTATATGTGTGGTTTTATTTCAGGGCACTCAGTTCTGTTCCATTGGTTTGATTGTCTGCTTTTATACCAGTACCAAGCTGTTTTAATTACTATGGCTTTTTAGTATAGTTTGAAGTCTGGAATGGTAATTCCTCCATTCTCTCTTTTTCTGGTCAGGAGGTTTTATGATAATCGAGGTCTTTCATTATTCCATATGAATTTCTGTAATTTTTGTTCTATATCTTTGAAGAATGTTGTTGGAATCTTTAAAGGGATTGCATTGAATCTGTAGATTGCTTTCGATAGGATGGCCATTTTGATGATGTTAATTTTTCCAATCCATGAGCAGGGAATGTATTTCCATTTCCTTATGTCTTCTTCTATCTCTTTTACCAGAGTTTTAAAGTTTTCTTTATATAGATCTTTCACGTGCTTTGTTAGGTTTATCCCCAGGTATTTTTTTTTCATTGCAATGGTAAATGGGATTTTTTTTTTAATTCCTTCTTCTTCTGCTTGACTTTTAGTGTATAGGAAAGCTTCTGTCTTCTGTGTGTTGATCTTGTAACTGGCTACTTTACTGAATTGGTTCATTGTTTCAAGAAGTTTTTCTGTGGATTTTTTTTTTATTCTCTACATAAAGAATCATATCATCTGCATATTATGAGAGATTTAGTTCTTCTTTCCCTATTTGTATTCTTTTTATGTCTCTCTCTTGTCTTATTGCCCTTGCTAGAACTTCTAGTACAATGTTAAAAAGTAGTGGAGAGAGTGGGCATCCTTGCCTGGTTCCAGATCTTAATTGAAATGATTTTAGTTTTTCCCTATTTAAGATGATGTTCACTGTAGGTTTGTCATAGATGGTTTTTATTATGTTGGGATATGTTCCTTTTATCCCCAAATTTTCAAGAGCTTTTACCATAAATGGGCATTGAATTATATCAAATGCTTTCTCTGCATCTATTGATATGACCATATGGTTTTTGGTTTTCCCTTGTTGATGTGGTGGATTAATTGATTTTCAAATGTTGAACCATCCCTGTGCCCCTGGGATAAATCCCACTTGGTCATGGTGAATAATGCTATTTTATACATCATTGGATTCAATTTTCCAAGATTTTATTTAAAATTTTTGTGTCTGTGTTCATTAGGGAAATTGGTCTATAGTTTTCTTTCTTCATGCTGTCTTTATTTGGTTTTGGTATGAGACTGATGTTTGCTTTATAGAATAGGTTTGGCAGTTTTTCTTCTTTCTCAATATTTTTGGGAAAGCTTTAGTACAGATGTTGTTACCTCTTTGAATGTCTGGTAGAATTCATTTGTGATGTAGTTTGATGTTCTTTTGGCTTCCTTTATGTCAAATTTCATTTCTTTCTTCAGGATTAGGAAGTTTTCCTCCATTATTTCTTTAAATAGCCTTTCAGTACCCATATGCCTCTCTTCTCCTTCTGGGACACCCATGGCTCTTATGTTTCCTCTCTTTAAGGAATTGGACAGATCTCTGTGTTTTTCTTCTATTTTCTTACATTGTGCTTCTCTTTCTCTGTCTTTGTTCTTCCTCTCGATTTCTGTGTCCTCCAGGGTGCTTATTTGCTCTTCAATTTCATCCAGTCTGCTTTTGTAACTTTTCCCTGTGTTTTTGAGCTTTTCGTTGCTTCATTCCCTTTAGATCTTGGGCTTCTTTCTGATTCTTGTTCAGGTATTCAATTTTATTCTTCAAATCTTCAATTATTTTATCTTTGTTGATGTTTTCTTTCTTAATTTTTTGCATTTCTTCTTCTAACTTGTTTGCTTTCTCTTCCATGTTCACTTCTTTTTCTTTATGTTTTTCTAATTCTTCCCTTAGTTCTTTGTATGCTTGTAACATGCATAGGTTCAGTTCCTTGTCTGGGAGGTGGTGCATTTCTTTGGTGTTATATTTGTTGGTTTCTAGAGTTTGTCTTTCCTTCGATGGTGTATTGATTTCTGTGGGGCTTGCTGGGGTGTTTGCCTTTCTCTTCTTTCCTGCACTTTGCTTTCACACTTCTACATATTGAGCAACTATGGCTCTAGTATTGGCTGGCATGATGATTGGAGTCTTCTAGTAGTTTGTAGTTGATTCTGTCTTTGTGTCTATGTAGCTGAGGTGAGTAATTTTTCCGTTTCCTTTGGCTGATTTGGGTGGGTGGTTCCTTTTCCCTGAGCGTGCATGATATATGGATGTGGTTGCTATGGTATACTTCGTCTTCTTTTCTTGTAATTTTTGCCTTTTAGACTTTTTGGACAACACGTCAATTCTGCGTTCCCCTAAGAAGGATTCTGGTTAGGAGATGTTATAGAGCTTCTTCTGTGGTTCTTTATGGAGGAGGAATATAGGAGTCTTTTGTTGTTCTTTTTGTTTTTAGTCCTTCTGTTGGGTTATTTTGTTTGCACCGGTGCCTCAAAGCGGAACCCCCACCCCCACCTGGGGTCTGGATTGCAGTCAGTGCCTTGCTGGTTGGTTAGAGCCTTTTTCCTCCTGGCAGTACAGTCTCTGGGTCCTGCCCACTCACCTGATTGCTAGGGCGGTGGGACTGGATGGTCCCCTTTTGCTTGCAGAGTCATAGGAGCCATGTTTCAGGTCTCTCTCGAGATCAGTAGGCTGCTGAGTGGAGCCCCTACCCCCACCTGGGGCCTGGATTGCAGTCAGTGCCTTCCTCAGATTCACTGTATTTATAACTATCTTTTCTAATTTTCTTCAGCAAGAGACTGTGTGTTGGCCGCCAGACGCAAAGTATGAGACATGAATTCATGAGAAGAGATTTACTCAGCCACAGCTGGTGGCAAATGGAGATATGAGCCATGAGGCAACTTTATTAACAAAAGGAAGGGGTATTTATAGGGACACTGGGTGAGGGTCTGTTGAATTTCAAAGAAGACAAACACAAACCTGAGAGACAATTAACATTCTAAAGCCTAAGAATAAGTGAGGAAATGGGGAGTATAGTCAGGTGGTCACTATCTCTGATTTAGGGAAGCCAAAGGTGCCACTGCAATCTAAGAAGGTCATTGTAGTAAATCAGTTCCTAGTTTTCTGGTTAACAAGAGAGGTTTTCCTTATCTCATTTGCAATGACTTTTCTGGTTTGCAAATGGTGCACAGCAACTGTGAGAAATCTGAAGAGACTTCTGGCTCTTATTTGGCTGTGTATCCCCAATACCCAGAGATCTAGCTATTCATAGCCTGTAAGGTTGGGTAATTACATGACTACATAAGTGGATCTTAACCACAGATATATCAAGAAAATAAAATGATTGACTTCTTTTTTTGGTGAAGATTTTATGTATCTTTACACAGAAATGGGGAAAATGTGTTTTAAAAACTGACTATACAAAAATTAAGACTAGATTTTTTTAAAATCATCCATCTTTTCACTACCCTTTGTAAAAGTATATTAACCAATTTTCATTAATAAATATTTATAATTGAGGTAACTGAAGAGAAACCCCATACTGTTATTCTCTCATGTAATATTAAATTGACTTACTCTTTTGATTAATTTTGAAAGCTTTGGCTTAAGGTTATAGGAGTCTGACAGAAAAATTGAAGCCATGATTGATTCACATGACGTACATATAATGGAAAATACTGTAAAACATTGCAAAAGCACTCTGACATCTTTAAAGATGAACTCAGTTGAGAAATGCCAGGTTTTCAGGGTAGGGAAAGATCTCTATAAGTAACCTTCCTCTCAGACCTACCCTTCCTAATGTCATGGCCAACACTATTGCTTTTGCTTTCCTCACCATTCCTTCAGAAATAACAGAGGACCAGGTAGCAACATACCCACCCTATTTTACAAACAGTGTTAATGCTGAGCTTTAGAAAAAACTTTAAACTGCAAAGAAAATATAAAATGAATTCTGAATCTTCCTATTATGCATTAAGTTAAAAGAATGGCCATATCCTTTCTTTACAGCTCCTGGAAGATGGACTGTATTCAATTTTGTGTCCATACTACACGAAGAGTAAATGCATAAAATAGGCTATCCTAGGAATTTCTAAAATAATGAAATGTTAGTCATGGTAATATTTAAGTAGTGAGACTATCTATGAACATTATTTCCTTTTTTAAAATTCTTTAGTCTCTTCCAAATTTTCTGCAGTCATAATGTACCTTGGTTATATTCATTAACTCCCATTGGAGACAATGGGAGAGGAAGGAAGATATTCTAATGTTGGAAGCCATTCTATTCTCTTCTATAATTCAACATGCCCCTGGTAAGTGGGACTTACTATCTGAGCAAGAAAGACATAGGTCTTCTCTAACCACCGGCCTATCAGTAGTGCAATTTACCTGATGTTTTCCTCCATGATCAGAGTTTTTACCCTTACTCTACTATGTGAAATCTAAACTCACAGGAGAGGTATAGTGATGAGGACTAATATTAACTGAATACCATGTGATTTTGATGCTTACATAACCAAAAAACATCACCCCACTCATTTTGTATCCCATGGCTTTAACAGTGAATGACTAGAGTATAAATCAGATGTTTGATTTCTTTATAGTTCCCATCACTTCAAATAATTTTAAGTAAATGCAGTGTGCTTTATTTGAAACATAACTTTAAAGAGACATCCCTTCATCCTTTACCAATTAGATGATCACCCTAGGTCCCTCCTAGAATAAATATCTACAACCACCATCTTAGATAACACTGTTCTTTACAGGTCAGGGCAACTAAGTCATTCAAGGGCATGACTAATGAGGGTCTAAGCTCTATATCTGCCCAACCTGAACCTCTGAATTGATAATCACAGTAACCAGATAGCTCAACCTTTGTTGATCAACTGCTCTAATAGTAGGCTGACAACCATCTTGAAACATTAAGGCAGGTATCTCTGTAGTGAGCACAGTCAGGGAGGTCACAAGGGAGGTCATCTCTGCAATAAGAGTTCTCTGAGAAAAGGCTATGACTGGAAAGTTCCTTCACATTGAGTCAGAGTAGTATTTAGAATTTTATTTTGTTTTTGTTTCTCAGTGATTTCAGTTTGTAACTGCAAACTTGTCAGTAAAACGTGTAAATTTGTCAGAAGCAGGAAACTCTTTCATAGGGAAGCAGAAGAAAAACTAGCTGGACATTACTTATGATGATTACATAGTATGGATAACAAATAAGTGACAAAAATAGCAGAGATCACACCTGTTAGTGTACCTCATCATTTTTCAAAGTGCAACTAACTGTGCTATTTATAGCTACCCATTGCACTTAATATATACATTAGACATACAAAAAACATTTCTATATGTGTACATATACTCAAAAAGAATTCAAACATAAATGTATATATATATAGAATGTAACATTAAAACTAAATTTTTACATAGATTGCTTGATTAAATTCAAGTAACTCAGCAATAGGCCTTCAAAAATAGTTGTAATGTTAAAACTTCAGATAAATAATTGATATACATGAGTACTGATATGAGAAAGTATAACATTTTAAATTGCTGAAAATGAGTAATGTCAAAACTAGAGCACACTACAGATGATATTAAGCATATACAAAATATATAATTTAAGTTTAAAAGGGCCCATATTTGAAATTAAATGTTAGATAAGTTATGGAAACATAGATATAAAACCTTAAGAATTTATATAGTTTACAAATTTTAATCATTACATTTTACCATCAGAAGTAATGACTTAGAGTTCAGGGTAAGATGACAGAAAATGTCAGAATTAAAATCATATGTATCCATGATTTATACATAGAGAGTTTATAGGGTGAGAACTATTTCATTAGAAAATGAATATAAAAATCATACCATCCATTTAGAAATATCAGAACCACACAAATATTTGCCCAGTATTGCAAAAACAAATTCTCCACTATGTTTCAGGAGACAGTATAATTTCTCGCCTTTTTTAGTTTCCATTTTCACTAATCTACGCCTTACCAAGTTTGAATGAATATGCCAAAGTACTATACAAAAAGTAGTTCTCATTTCAGTTTAATTTGGAAGCAGAAATAATAAGAATATCAAGGGATTCCTGACTGAGCATTGCAAGCACAAAATGTTTGGAGTCTCCTTTATCAAGTTTTGGGTAAGAATGCATTTATTCCATGTCCTGAACCTTCCTGCCAAGATGACCATGACTGACTTGAAGTGTGACATTTTTTACCTTAAAGGAGGTTGCATCTCTGGTGGTGTTCGTAGAGCACTTTCTCTGGGACCATGAACCCTTCTAGCTCCTCTACCCTGAAGCAAGGCACCAATTGTCCTGGAACTCACCCCAAACTGCCTCTTTGATTTCAAGCAGCACTGTCATTGTATATGTCATCATCAGGACAATAAAGGCAAATCAAGAGACCCCCAAATAAACAAATGAACACTGCCAGGAATCCTTAACCATGTATGGCACTCCAAGAACCAGTAAAGTCTATTCTGTATCTCAGCTAAACAAATGATAGACAATAATGTAATTATAGAGTGATTTTTTATAATCTTAAGGCAATGAAAAATAAGCCAATTCCTTCTAGTCATTTATTCTTCAATAGTAGGTTTGAACTTCCTTTCCTTTGTTATTTTCCTACTCAAATGTATGTAATTTTCCTCTTATTTATTCCTTGTATTTGTTCTTTGAAACTTTAAATTCCTTTAAAATCAACTCCCCTACATTGCTAACATTCTCACTTTCACCAAGCCTTGTGTTTATAATGATCTCCTTGTTGAGGTAAAATTTACATTCTATAGAAGTCCCAGATTTTAAATTTGTAGTTCCATGAACTATAATTACCTCCATTACTTTTCTAACCAAGATATAGAATATTTTCATCATTCTGAAAGTTCCTACTACAACCCTTCCTGTCAATAGTTTCTGTATTCACTTATTTTTAAATTTCTATCATCATAGATTAGTTTTGCCTCATAAATTTTTTTCTTTCATGTAAATGCAACTCTATGTTACTATGTGCTGTGAATCCTTTTTATTTGACTTTTGAGCTCAGCATAATATCTTTGAGATTTATTCATGTGATGGTTTTTATCAGTGGTTCATTGTTTTTATTATTGAATAGTATCCTATTGAATGGATACACCATATACTATTTAGATTATTTTGAGATTTTTTTTGCTCTCAGGATCAATGAGAACAAAACTTATAAACATTTATATACATAATCAATTTGTGGTTGTTGCTGATCCCGTTTCTTAAGAGAAGTCATCCATGACTTTTTGTTTTATAAATCAGTCCAGATAGTTTAAATCTAAATTCAGTTGTGAGAGCTGTATACCCTCTAAACATGATAACAAAATTTTAAAGAAAGAAAAGCAGTTAGGAGTTATGAAAATTTGATCCTGAAAACTCCATTGAGGAGCCTTCTCTGATACTGCTGACCTTCACACTGTATTATGCTTCTGCCCCACTGTGGATCATGTGTATTTTCATCTGAAGTACTGCACATAATAAGTGTTACACTTGTACCTATATTGTACTATTCACTGTGACACTGTCGATAATAAAACTTTTTCTTTTCCATTAATTGGGGAACTGCAAGCTAACTGACATAGGCAGATTAATAGGAGAAAAGACAGTTTGTGTATGTAGACTACATACATGTGGGAGTGGTTAGTGATTAGAAACTCATTCAATAGACAGAAAAAGAGGTTTATATAACAAACTTAACAAAGAAGGAAAGGAATTTGAAGATTTCAATAGGAAGGAATCCAAGAGTTTTTTCTTTCTTTTTTTGTTATAGGAAACAAGCAATGTAATGTCTTCATATAAGCTGAACTCCAGAAAACCCCTTCAGTGTGGGGGGTTAATGGAAACAATATGAAAATGTTTTTCTTCATTTTCTTTAGGACAAATGTTCTTATTTTAAAACAACCTTTATACTAATTCTGGATGTCTGAGTGGTTCTCCATATTTCCCCTAAACTAAAACTTCTCTAAACATTTTTCCTATTTTATTTTTAAATATTTATTTATTTAAGTTATTTATTTGTTTGTTTGTTTGTTTATTTTTACATCCTGGAGTTCTCTAACCTCCGTATCACCGGTGAATCATCTTCTTGATCTTTTGTGCCACTTCCACCTTTGAATTCCTCCCCCATGCTCTGTGTTTCAATTCTGCTTAAAGTTAGTTTTAAATTTTTCTTTCAGTTTGTTTGTTTTCTCTTTATCCCTCACATAAGTGAGACCATCTCATATTTCTCCTTTTCTTTCTGACTTATTTCTGCCAGCATGACTCCTTCTAGTTCCATCCATGTTGTCATGTAACTACTCTAAAGTTTTGACCAAAAAAAAAAAAAGAAAAATAGAAAGAAAGAAATTAGGTGATTTCTGTGAAGAGCAATTCAAATTAGAAATTTAAGGTAGAGGCTTATAACAGAGGAGAAAGATTGCAGTAGACTAGTTATAAGTTTACAGGACAGCAAGTCAAGAAAAATGTCCAGATATTGGACTCAAACATCTTTAGTTAGATTAGTAACATGAGTATCACAGTGACAGTTGTGTCCTGGTCAAAGAATTAGAAGATGAAACTGTTTCACTGAATTCTCTGAGTAGCTGCATTGTGGTGGTAATCAAGTCTCTGGACTTGTATGAAGTCATCCAATTTAAGCTTACAGGGATTCCAGATAAATGCAGTTTAGTTCTAAGTGATGGCAAGTTAGGAAGGTGGGAGAAAAACTGGAAATATTAATTACTCACAAATGCAAAATGGTTCGATGCAGTATACTAAGAGGTGAAAACAGACAACAAACTGGCTAAAATTAGATAACTTGCATTGATGGGTTATGGTTTTCCTCTGAAACGTAAATTTGACTCTGCAATCTCTCCCCATTTTAATCAAAGTATAAAATGACTCTACAAAATTAACCTTGTCTCATTAAATTTGGTCTCATTATTTACACTAGTGCACAATGATAATTGAGCATATAGCCTTTTGTTTAGTTTGTTTTGATAAGGAATCCAAGATCAGATTTTGGAAAGTAGCTAAAGGTCTCCTTACATGTCCTTACAACAGCTCATGGTTACAGAGACTTAATGGCAGTTGCCAGTGTGGATGAAATGGGTGAAGGGCTCAAAAGGTCAAAACTTCCAGTATAAAATAAATATCTGATGAGTGTAATGTATTGTACGGTGACTCTCATTGATAGGACTGTACTGTGTGCTTGAAAGTTACTGAAAGAATAAATACTGAAGAATTCTTGTCAAAAGAAAAGTAATTTTGTAACTATGGCAAACGTTAACTAGACTTGT
The DNA here is from genome assembly GCA_004024945.1 of Uropsilus gracilis. Classification (NCBI taxonomy): domain Eukaryota; kingdom Metazoa; phylum Chordata; class Mammalia; order Eulipotyphla; family Talpidae; genus Uropsilus; species Uropsilus gracilis. The sequence goes on along the minus strand of PVHY01005702.1, from coordinate 41,584 downwards.
GATCATTTTATAATATATACAAATATCATGTAACTACTTTATACACCTGAAACTGATGGATGTTATTTTCAATATTCTCTCACTTTAAAAAATGAAAAGAAAAAAAAAAAAAGTAAAAGAGTTTTTATTTAAAACAAAAAAAACAAGGCTAAAACAACAAGTTAAAAATTGCCTTCAGACTTCACCTACAATATCTATGGATTTACATATATTTTTTTCCTTCTTGTGCTCTCCAAAATTCCTTAAGTTTCCTAGCCTTGACAGAACATAATCTTCCTTACTCATCTGTAATACTGGAACCCTGCAAGTTAGGTAACAGACCTATTTTTTCAAGTGGTTTTTGTAAGTATTGATTTCACAAAGTCAACCTGAATTCCTTAAAACTGCCTGATACCATCCAATTCTGTGCATATCATTTTAAAATATGTCATTCTAATGAAAATCTTGATGATGTAACCAGTTTTCCAAATGATACTGTTATAAGAACAGATACCTCTGGAACTTAAACAAATAACAATATTTCCATGAAATTTAGACTATTCAAGTGTTCCTGATTCCTACAGGAATCAGGTACCTGGAGAAAATTAAAAATGTTCCATTTTTGTCTAGTAAGGTAATTTTTTGTGAGCTATAGATAGAGAAAATAGAATCTTAAATCCAGAAAACAGAAAATTAAATAGCCAACAATAATCCAAACAAAAATTAAATAGCCAACAATAATCCAAACAAAATATCATAAAAATTACAATCATTCTATATCAGTTCACTCAGTACCACATTGTTCATTCTTATTCTGTTTGGTCTTGGGTTGACCATTTTATGAACCCATCGGTTTTTCTACTTGAGTTTTGGAAAAACTTGCCTAGGCCAGTTGTATGAGTGAAAAGTTATTTAAGCAAACTATCAGAAGCCTATAATCAATATTCCCAGTCATAGTTCCTTCACTGGAGAGAACAATGAACTCTTGTTTTACATCAGCACACTCATGATATTACAGACTCATAGTAAAACTTTATGAATCCATTCAACCTTAGCTACTTGTTAAGGATAGTCCCTTTTGATGTGCTCTGATTGCAAGAGTCTTCAGGAAAACACTGGAACAAAATAACAGCCTCTGAATAGAGAAAAACTTTAAAGGACTGTTGTTAAGAATTTAATGTTTCATTATAAAAAATAATACAGTTGACAGGGAAACTTTGTTGTTTCTGTAACATACACTATTTCAAGATAAAAATGGAATTGTCTCTGATAACAATGAAGAGATAGGAACAGCTAGGATAGAAAAAACTTTCTAAAATTTCATATACCTTTGAAATATTTACATAAATAGCATGTACCAGTAGAAATACAACTCATGAAAACTTATGTTTCTCTTATCTAATAATAATTTTATGCAATTAAACATATGCAATAAATGCAACTATTTAACTATCTCTCTTTTCAGAAGGTAAAAGAATTATTTGAGATTCCCAGGAGTACTCTATAAAATCTCAAAGTCAGTTCAAGATCAAGATTTTACTTATGGTTGGATTAGGGAAAATAACATAGCAAAAGTCACAAAAGACAAAAAGTTTGAACACTTGATTAAATAGATTCATAGATCACTACATAACAAAGTTTACTTACCTATTCTGTCAAAATGACAAAAAAGATGTCAAAAGTAGATAAAGGTTAAGCAAGATTGCTCAAACAAACAAACAAACAAAAAAAAGCTTAGCTTGCTATTAAGAACGTTCATTTCTCTTAATTGAGGACATGATAAAAACAACATAACATGAAGGGTAACATATAGACACACAATCTTGACTTCCTACCTGAGTTCCTCAAAAGACAAAAACCTTTTACAATCCCTTGTTGCAGAGCAGGTCGATTATCTTAAAAATTGTGTCCTTTTAAGAGAGAGAACAATGAACTCTTGTTTTACATCAGCACACTAATGATATTACAGACTCATAGTAAAACTTTATGAATCCATTCAACCTTAGCTACTTGATCATATATAAGATTCTCTCTCTCCCTCTCTACTCCCTCTTTTTCCTCTCCCTCTCACCTTCCCCTATCCACACCCTTCCTCCCCACTCTTTTTTTCCCCTCATAGATCCTTCACAACTTTCTAGATTCATTCAGGTTTTTATCACCCACTGCCTTTTTCTATTCTAGAACAAACTCTAAACCATTATGTTAAGACAATAGTATTATTTTCTTCCTTATCCCACATTGCTTAGATACCTTTTTCATACAGAATTTGATCCTTCTTTCTGTCTCCAGTAGTTTTATCCCCAAAGATCATCCAAAGTACAAATGTAATCCTAATGCTACCTAACTCTCAGTAATTACCTACTGGGTAAGGTTCAAGCGCCTATCTCCTCCATAACTAAGATCTTGCCAAACTCTTTAATGCTGACGATTACCATACCTTCCTTACACCTGTGGTTTTTATTTGTTTGTTTGTTTTGTTCATTTTGTTTTGCCATCGCATATATTAGCTATTTCTTCAGTGAGCTGGACTTTTCACACCTCTAAGTCTTAGTAAACAGCAGTCATAGTCCTTGAAGTTTCTATACCTTTGACCACAGACAAATTTCAATGCCACTTGTAAGATTCAATTCATGTTGTCTCCTTGGTGAAAAAATTTCAGATGTCCTCATTTACTCTTAAGCACTTTATTCTCATTGTTCCCTTTGCAGCTTGTACCTGCCTACCTTCCAGGAAGTGTTACATAATGTAAATAGCAGCTTTTACATTTTACCCCATTGTGATAAAAGTTTCTAGAGAACACCAGTGTTGTCTTTTCTTCTATGTACCCCTATAACCTATTACAAAAAAATTTTCAAAGCAGGTTACCTAATAACAGTTGCTAAATGGATGAGTAGATGTGAATGAATAGTTTTTGAGCACTATTTCAGTTCAAACCTTGGGGGGAAAATGTTCCAGTAACAGATGTCTTCTGAAGGAAAATAGTAGAGGAGTTTTGCTTAAAAACAAATTCAGGAGGTTTACAGTTCAGTCCCTTCATATAGTCCCCTTTGTTCTTGCTTTGAACCTTACAATAAATATCAACAGGAGCAGACAGATATTTCCATTTTATGCTTGGTACTACAAGTAGGCACCGAGAGGGTAAGGGAATACTGGTGAATAGCATCAGAGATGGAATGAGAAATCTGGTGCCTAGAAATAATAATGTATTCTATATTTTTCTGATTTTCATTAAGCTCTTCTTTTAACTTACTTACTGTATAAGCCTGTATACTTACTTTACTACCACCACCACCAGTCAAATGGACACACACACATAGAGAACTAAGTCTTAATACTGTAAGGCTGAACTAGAAAGAAACTTAGAAAGCCTGCCATCTCTCCCCATATAATGAACACAATTATTTATTTTCCTACCATAAACAATATACCTTCTACACCATCTCAATTATTCTGAGAAATTGGTTTCTTTGTCATCAGTGTTACTTCTCCATAATTACAGGTTGATACCATATAAAAAACATTTCTCAAGAATATAAATTCCCTGAATTGGGGCATTGTCTTCCCTGAACTGAGATATTTTTCCTCTCCCTTAGTAAGGGAGAGTTCACACGTGGATTTTATTGCCCTACCTTTCTACCTTTCAGCTGGTAGAGACACCATGACCCTGTGACAGTCCTGATCCGATAGTCAACCTGTCATTAGCATACCTGGAGGCCAAGTGAGACCCCACATAACACACAGACCTGATAGTCAGGCTGCCCATGTCAAAGGTGGTGTCAAACAACTCTCCTAGAATAAAAGATGTCTCCATAATGGCGAGTTGATAGTGCTATTGTGTTTTGTTAGATATTGCTTCTTGTTGCCTGTTCTTTATCCTCTGTCAATGCAACTCTAGTCCAGTCATGCAGGATATGGCAGGCAGAGTAAAAAGATTCAACCCCTCCTACACCATTGGAGGTCATCCTGTGTTGGTAAAAAATGAACAAAAACCCAACTAGATTAAAGCCCTGAAGGGTGAATTGATAATACTCAAAAACAAACAAACAAACAAACAAAAAAACCTCAAAAGGTTGTAGTATCATGCTCAAAACTCAGTCACAAATTTAATTTCCACTGATGACCCGTCATGATGAGTGCTTAGTGCAGTTGTTCATTGTTAACCGATCAGCAAAAACTAGGATTTACTTTGTTTTCTTTCTGTTCTTCAAATTCCTGTAACTGTTTTTGTATTCATTACATATACCAGTTAACACCAAAGACAAATTCCCATTTTAGGGGGCAACTGGTTATTCTCAAAATATAGGACCAGAAGAATTAAGGCAGAATTTGAAAACAAAAAAGTATGCAGTAGAGTTTTTAATATCTCACATTTGCAATTCAATGCCTGGAGAAAAAAAAATAAAGAGCAGAATTTTTTTTTCTGATAAATTCGACTTTTTCTATCAGGGAAGTTTCACAATTGAGTAACTTAACATTTGTTCATTTTTATTTGAAATTTAGGTGTACTGATTTGTGATTTCTATGGCAAAACAATAGCTTTCTATATTTCTATATCACTAACCAGTGCTGTGGGTTATCTAAAACAGAAGCATTTTAACTGACGAGAGTTTAGAATGAAAGGATAGACTTGAAAAGTACTGTTTGTGAATACTATTCCATGTCTCCTTCTTCCCCACCCTTTAAACAAGCCAAGTGGTAGATAATTTTATCTTCTGAAAACAGCCTAATTATTTATTATAAAATGCCACAAGTCTCTCTATATCACTTTTTAATGTAAGTTTAATGCCAGGAGCAGCAGCTCTTGCTACGTAGCTTATCAAAGATAATAAAAGCAATAAAAACTGGATTTGTCTTTTAGGCTTGGGGAAAAAAAAAGCACCAAATTTGCACAGAGAAAGTGATATACAGCGATGACACGAGCTATACACCTGTTATCAGAAAATAACACAATTGAATTGCACTGGGCCAGCTCAAGTTGTCATATCATGTTGCTATTGTTTCTTATAAAATAAATAGCTTTGTTTATTATGAGCCAATGTGACGTGGCAGTGCAAAAATCATACTCCATGCTGTGGCAGCAGAGAAGAGAGCAGGTGTCTCCATGCTACTTAACCTGCAAAATCCTTTGGAATTTCTATTTATTAAAACCTGCATTTTTGGTTCCTTGCTCACAGACCACTCTTCATCTTCTGCTGCCACAATATTCACAAATATTTTTGCTGATAAACCAATAGAAATGCCGTACAGAAAAACAGATGTCTTTCTTAAGAAATGCTAGAATATCAAATGATCACCAAGGGCAAGTCAGTTGCACTGTGTCATGTGCACTTACTTATAGTTCTTTTACCTCAGCATAAATGCAGATTATTTAATTGTTCTATTCATATATATATATATTATGTACAGTGCTGATGTCTTACAATGCACCTTCCATTTTCATTTACCTATTTCTCTACCTCCTCTTGATTATTACCATTTTATCTCCAGTATCTTGTGGCTTTTTTTTAAAAAGCTTTCCAGAACACAATAATGAAGAAAAATAAAGCTAATGAAAAAATTATAATTAAGTAATTCATGGCACAGTTCTGCCATGGAGAACCATCAAGCAATGGAGGCAATTTACTACATTAGTCGTGTTGGTAGGAAGAGTTTTTGGTGTGCTGAGGCACTTTTTTTTGCTGAGAAAGGATTGAACCAAGAATGGTTTCACCATAATATAACTACAATCTATGTCCTGAGGTGAAAATAAAAATGAAAATAAAAATAAAAAATCAGTTGACAATGTGTATATTTTTTTCCCGCTGAAACATTAAAAATTATGTGTACACCTTTGTGGATACTAAATGGAACTCTGTTTTATTTTTTTACTGTATACTATATCTATGTATATATATATATATTGCATGTATATATGTGTGTATATACATATTATATCTGTATACACATGCATATTTATAGAATATATTGAGACATTGTGTTTTTACATTTCACCTAGTCATAAAAAGTAAGGAGAGATTACATGACAAGATGTCATAATTATAGGGGTCACATTCATGGGGTACTTTCACAACATGAATCTGAAAGAATCCTTTAAAATGTTAATTTCCAAAATACACCCACATTTTAGTTGCCTTACTTTAGAGATCTATGACCGATTCTAGAGGAAGGAAAGGTAGTTTACTATGCATATTTGCATAGTGAATAGAAAAGCTCTGTTGCTGTAATGTCTGTTTCCTCTTGAAAACACCAATTCAGTTTTTTGTCATCCTCCACTGAATTTAGTCTTCATGGAACTTGGAAGTAGGGCTATGACCTCAACTAGGGCAATCAAATTAGACTTCTTGGAATTAGAATTTTGAACAGAATAGAAAATAGCTAGATCCAACTCCTTTTGGTCACAGAGCCCTGGAAGAATTATCCATTCTTCCTTACAAACCATATGTCCAGGTCAGCCCTGGTTTCTAACTTTCCAGGGCTTTGTAATCATGTTTGCCCTCAAGTTGCATGAGCTACCCTCAATACTTACCAGAAATTTCCTTTATTTCTTTTATGTTTAGAATATCTGTAGAACCTTCTGTACCATGTTTCCAAAGAGACCTATCTGAGACAGCAATTTTATCTATCCTTAAGAAAGGCATTGGGCTGCTCTAGAAAATTTTCTCCTCCGAAGACTTTCAGAACACTACAATCAAATATTAAAAATCTTCAACTCCTATATTGCCTTATTCATTCAGTATCTTTACCAGTCTAAGATAGCTGCAAATCAGTTTTGATATTCATAAAATAAGGACATATGTCCTAATTAGGTGCATTGAGGACTAATTGAATATGAATAATTTGAAAATGAACTGTAAGTTGTGAAGTATCGTCCAATTGTTAGCTGCTTGTTAAATCCTTAGCTCTAGCTTTGCCATGTATGGCCTGTAGGACAATTTAAAAATGAAAAAAATACATCAACCTCATAGGGATGTTGTGATTAATAAATCAGTTAATAAGGGTAAAGCATCAGGCACAGATTAACTATTATAAAATAATTATTTTTAGGTGGAATATTATTCTTCCAATATGAATTCATGGCAATCTAAATATGCTTGTTTCTTCAAAGTTCTTCTCTTTGCTTCCTCCTCTTATAAGTTGATTTATAATAAGTTACAATAGCAGCATTCAGATCAGAAAAGAGGTAGTAAAATGATGTCTATTCACAGATGACATGATCTTATGTGTAGAAAATCTTAAGAAACTCACAAAAATGAAGAAAATGTGAGTTCAGCAAGGTTACAAGATACAAGATCAGTATACTAAAAAAAAAATCTGTCTCTATAACTTAAAACAAATTAATTTAAAAATATCCCATTTAAGATAGCATCAAAAAGAAAGAGGTGCTTGCAAATAATATAGCAAATGATGTGCAAAATTGGTTCTCTTAAAACTGCAAAACATTCTTGAAAGAAATTAGAAACAATCTAAAAAATGGTAAAACATTAGATATCCATTAACTGAAAGAGTATGTTGCTAAGAGGACAATGTTCCTAATACTGATCTCCAGATTCAAAACACTCAGAATTTCAGTGAATTTCTTTGTATAAATTAACAGACTAATAGTAAAATTTTCAGGGGATTACTTTGGCCTTCAGGACAACTGAATCTGTTTGCAGGTCTATTAAGTCCTGGTTCTTAGTTTCTCCATTTTCATTGCCTTTTAGAGAACTCACTTTGCGGGGTGAGAACATCTATCTCCTATCAGTCCAGGTGCTGTCTTTTCAACATTTCTTGTGGAGTCTCTATTCATCCAAGTTTTAGATCTATTTCTGTATAGATTGGTCGATATTTTATTGTAGACATGTAATGAATATGGGGGAAAGTTTTTCCACCATCCTGAATTTTTTTAAATGAACAAAGGACAAGAATAGGTAACTCTGCAAAGTAGATATAAAAATGACCAATAATTACTTGAAAAGATAGTTGATGCCATTTATCCCCAGGGAAGTAGAAGTCAAAGCCACAATTAGACATCACACAGAACTAGCAGAGTTATGGATATGAATGGGATGGTTATATTTTAAAAGTCAGATAATAATATGACTATTTGGAGAAATTAAAACACGCCCTAAGTCACTGGTGTGTATCTAAGATTGTGGAGTTAAGACTATGCTTTCAGGGTTCATTTCTATAGTTCTTAAAATGATGATGTCACTTTGGAAAATAGTCTGGTGGTTTTTTTAAACAGTTAAACATAGCATACCATATTATCCAGCATTTCCAATCCCTAGTTATATACCTAAAATAATGTGTGCAAAAACAAGTACACAAAAATACATAAAACTTTGTAGTAACATTATACATAATAGCCAAAATGTAGAATGTCTATCAACTGATAAATAGATTTTAAAAATGCGTTAATACAGTGAAACATTATTTAGCCATGGAAATGAATTAAGTGTCAATATTTTCTTCAACATGGATGAATCTTGAAATCTTCATGCTAAGTGGAATAGTCAGTCATAAAATACAACATATTATAAGATTCCTTTTATTTACTTATTTTTATTTTTTGAGACCAGGTCTCACTATGTTGTCCAGGGTAGTCATGAACCTGTGAACTCAAGCAATCACTGGCCTCGGCCTCCAGCACTGAAATTACAGGTGTGCACCACTGTACCGACCCTATATGATTACTTTTACATGAAATGTCAGGATATCTAAAACTATTCTAAAAAATAGACTAGTGTTTCCTCAGGGCTGAGGAGCAGGGGAGGATAGAGGGTCATAACTAAAGGGAATGGCTTTTAGATGATTAAAATGTTCTACAATGCAGCTGATAGTTGCACATGCATGTGAATATACTATAATGAATGCAATCAAATGCTTTAAAAGGGTGAATTGTATGGTATGTGAGTCAAATTTCAAAAAAGTTATTTTATTTAAGCCACTGTAAAGAAAGAAAATTGCATAAATCTCCAGGCAGACATATTTTGTGAAAATTGTACTTTGGGTGCAAAACTTATATGAAAAGGTAGGATCTACAGTTTTATTTATATATTTATAAAGACTATTATTCCCAAATGAGTGTGTGTATGTATATATATATAATATATTATATATAATACATAATGTGTATATTATCCCAAAATGAGGCTATATATATACCATTTGGGGATAATATATACATAATACACATATATGCATGTGTGTATGTTTATCCTGTAGCTTATATATGTTGCTCTACAGCACAGCCTGCTTTCTATTCTATGCATTGAATAGAGAACTTAGTATTGGATAGAAATAGAATGCTACTTTACTATCTCATATGAGTATTTTTTTAGTAAATTGAAGTACCTTGATGGAAGGTCAACATTAGGCTTTAGAGTTATTGACCACTTCTCCTTTTCATTCATATGCACCCTCCAAAAATAAAAAGAATGATCTGTTAAGTTTTTCTTCTCTCTGATCATCATGCATAAGAATTGATACTGCCAAATTCAGAAAATTTTGCATCTAACTGTGTCACTGAATTGATTTCATCCCAAATCATTTTTTGTTGTTTTTGAATACTTCTTATTACTACTAGAGAACACCTTGAGATCACATTATTATTTACTTCTTTTTCCACAGTGCTAAACCTTCACTAAATTTCTGCAAAAGGATGAAGTTTTGCATCCAGGCAAACTAGAAGATAAATTTCTTAGCAATTATAACATGAAATCATAGAAATTCAGAGTTGCAAGATGTTAGAAAATATTTGGTCTAATATATCAAGAAACGTAAAGTACATTCCTGGAAAGCACTTTATTCAAGTCACTATCTGAACTTTATTCTAATGCCACAGGATCCATACCTCACAAAGGGTCTTATTACACTTTCAACTAGCTTTCATTGTTGAAGGGTTCATTATTAATGCTAAACCTAATCTTGTAACTTCTACCCTTTGGTTGGCCTAAGATCTGTCATGTATAACTATACAACATTATCTAATTCATCTTCCATGACAACATATTAATTATTTAAAGACACATCATAATCTACCTTGTCTTTGCTTTGCCAAGCATCCTACTGCATTCAAATGTTTAACATAGATACAGTTCTGGACTTTTCACTCTATGGATTCAGTTCCTTGGGTCACCATCAGATTTTCAATCGCCTTCTTCAGTTGTATTACCTAGAAAAGGAACCTAAAACATGTGACTAATTTCAAATATGTGTATTTATTTTCCCCACTTAATCTGTACCCTGGGCTGCTATTAATTGTTTCAAAACCGCTCGAGTGATTTTGAAACTCACACCATATCACAACTTCCCAAGCTTGCCATAAGCAAAACACTTCTTACATTCTTTTTCTGTGTAAATCCTGTTATATCAGATCTCCTTAGAATTGAAACTTGCAATTAGTCTTTTCAACCATCATACAATATTCTACAAGTTTAGGATTTAAACTTATAATTAATCTTTTCAACCATCATATGATATTCTACATGTACAGAACAAAATGCTTTGTACAAACCAGGTATTTAGCAAATGTCTGTGTTTCTTATGGTTTTTAGCACAAAAGTAATGTTATGTTTATTTTGCAGTTATTAAACAGAGAGTTGATTCTGATTAGATTTTTAGAAATGTGGCTAATGAATGGTAGTTACTTAAGAACATTATTTCTTTCCATAACTCTTTGAATGCATTGGCATGTTGCTGGAACAAGTCAATTCGGAGAAATCATTTATTGACATCATCATTTAAAACTGTTAACCCAGTGATTTCATGTTGATAATCTTTGAAACCATCTCTTTACTAAATATTGGTCCCTTTAAAACCCCAAAACTATTGTCGGATTTCCAAGACAGGCACAATCTTACCTAAGAATTTTTGTATTAAACCACTGACAATCCTATAGCTTGCAAAGCATTCACAGACTTCATTTCCATGTTTCCGCCTTGAAGTGAATAGGCTCACAATGCTGGTGACTGATACTACCATATGCAAAATTCAAAGAAGAAAGAGTAATGTTTGATTTGCTCTTTTTCTACCATCTCATGAAAATGTTGATTGCAGCACATACAATGTGTACATATATAATCCATTCTTGTTTTCTTGATTAAGTAAAGATAAATTCAAAGTCATCTCAAGAAAAATGAAGTTTCAAATAAAAGATAACATAATTAAATCATAGGCAAACCGTGATGGAAGACACAAACTTCTCTGCAACCTAAAATTTCTCATTAAAATTGGGTAACCTCAATTTTACATTATGTGAAGTCTAAAGAGTATAATGAACACATTATTTCATCAATTAAGCTTACAATTCCAAGTGATTTTAGAACTTAAGTTGTTTTTTTATCACTTTTTGATATTCTCATGTTTATTCAAGAGCAGGCAGACAAACCTCCTGCTCTTTAATAATATGCCATAGGTTCTTCTCGGACACAGGACACAATAGAGAGAGAGACTGTTTATGAGTCAGAGAAACATGTGCTAGTGTCAACTTGAATAAGAACCATCAGATATTTCTGGTGATGAAAACCTTTCAGTAAGGTGAAACAGGCCATGTTCCATTCCTTTTATTTTCAGAGATGAGATGGATTTGAAAACCATAACCTGGCTTCTTGATGCAAGGACTCGCCACATGAGATAATCTCCAGCACATTACTATTGGCAAGCAGATCTTTCACCCTTTTGTCTCCATGCATTACAGAAAATGTTAAATCAGTTTGGTGTCCATATAAACTTTTGATCCTAGGAATAGCCTAGGGTACCATCATTATCTTCCTGAGGACCATGTATAGGCCTTCAGTAGGTAGTACTAATTTAATTTCTTTGCTAGAGGAAAAAGTAGCTGATTTTCTAGATCAATATTTGATTGAATATGTTTGAAATGTTGGCAGATAAAGGCCCCTTTTCTGGTCCAAAGACTTTTTGAACCACAGAGGTATAGCGTTCTAGCTCCCCTGGGATTTGAGTGGAAGGAGGTCTCAAAGATCTGTAAGAAGCCTTCCTGCCTTTCCTTGTGTTCTTCCAGCAAGACTCTCTAAAGGTTGAGATGAGAAAAAGATAAGATCAAGAACTGAAATGTCTTTATATCCATTTTTTTAATCTTTCCTGGGGCTTCTCTTAACTAAAAATAATCGTTTATAACACTAGTTTACAAAAACCTCCTGTAATAGGAAAGTAGAAAGAGAGCCCATATGATCAGCTTTAAGGAGATAACCCAGTGACTTTGGCAAATAATTTGAAACCTTATCGTCTACTACTCATACCGCTAATTAAACAAGACTGTCCATGTATCATCAGAGGGGGGGATGAACAGAAATTAAGATGCTGAGATGTTACATCTTTAGTTGTCTAGTTAGATCGACAAAGGAGTTTTTCAAAACTGCTGGTTTTATAAGACACTTACAAAGGAAAAATCAAGAGTGCTTAAAAAAAAACCTCCGATCATATAAAATTTGACCATACAGACTAGAAATCTGTTTCAGAAGCTGATGTTACCATAATCATTTTTTTCCTTAAAGGTGTACCTAAATTAGCAGCCCTTTCCCATAGTAAAGCATAAAATTACATACAATTAAAAATTATTATTCAAAGTAAACAATACTAGTTATAGTGTTTTTTAGGTCTACGGATGAAATTCAAGGAAAAATTATTGGGGAGAATGTTTTCCTTTACTGCAGAAATTCGCACACATCCTAAAAGCACAAAGAGAAAAGGACACACACATTTCCCTCAACTTTCTCATCATTGTACAGATTAAGTCAAATGAATTCTCATATTGTGAGATGATTCCAGCCATTTAGTTTTGTTGTTTTTTATAATACTTGCTCACAGTTTTAGTCTCTATTGGTAAAACTTGTGCTTATAGTACAATATTTGCAATATAAATTGACAACTATTGAAGGTATAATATATTTCTTATTTGAAATAGGAAATAATTAGCCCATGGATAGTGACTAAATTTTCTATATGTTTAATTTTATAAAACCCTGTTCACTGCAAAGTATGGAATATGTATGCAATAAGTGCTTAAGTCAACTATGTGGATAAATTTAATTTTCAGTTCTGCTTTTAATAAAGAGTTTCAATTTGAATAAAGTAGACTAAGTTTCTACCCACAATTACATATGAGTACACAATGTTAATGTCATCAGAGATTGTAACAGAATATTTCTTCACAATTGAACATAACTTATAAGCTACTGCTATAGGCAGTAGGATATTACATGGAAACTCAGATTACCACAGAATCTTTGATTTAGAATCCTTGCTTCAGGGTCCTCTAGCAACCAAAATCTCCTCAACCAAACAACTCTGATTATTAGTCCTTGAGAGAGTTTTCTTTTCTTTTTTTGTGGCCTAAAAAGTAGCAAAGTAAAAAAAGCAGTGAGAAGGGTTACTGGATGTGAAAAATTAGAGTGACACCAGCAAGAAATATAAAGGATCTCATATACTTTCTCTTAATATTATTAATAAAGATGTAGCTCTACATTTCAAAAAAAAACTCATGTTCTGTAAGGGTCAATTTACATATCTTTCCTTATTACTGTTATAATGGAAGTCTTTTCATATGCTAAGGTTTTCAATTTCCTGATAACTTCCCTATATAAAATAATAGGCATTGGGCTAATATATTTCACTGGTACATGTAAAGTCTAATCTGAAAATTCTGTCTAGTTCTATAATGACAAAATGTGGTAACTATCTTCCCACCTTCCCAGTCATTTCAGAAACCAGAATGAGTGTGTGTGAGTTGAGATGGGTATGTATTTACTCCTTTCCTAAATGAATCCATGTATTTCTTTTTTTATTGAGCCAACTTCCAGCCTATGGTTCCTATAATTTTACAGACCTATTTGACAGTGTTCCCTGCCATGTATTAAAGAGGAAGCAGGGAACCCACCTCAGCACAGAAAGAGGCAGTTTGGGATGAGCAATTACTGGAACCCACAGAGAACTGACTGGTGAAACAAAAAACACTGAATCCAAAGTCTGTAGCTGAAGCAGTCCCTAAGTCCCTCATACCTCTTCATTTTGCTTACTTGAACAATTAGTCACCTTTATCATCTGGGATAACTGGAGTTGGGCTTCTGTTATTTACATTATAGGCACTAACAGATGCTCTAATTTTCTACTTTTAAATATATTTCTTTTCTCATTTTATTATGACCACTAGGAACATAATTTATGGCCAATTACATAGTTTGTGACAACATAGCCACACCTCAAACTCTGTTTGGATATATAAATTCCAAATTCATTTTCCAGTGACGTTTTCACTATTTCTAACATCACAGTCAATTCAAAATTGAAAATTTAAAATACCTGTTTTAGGCCTGACTACCTCCCAGGGGTTCTGAACCTGGGATTAAAGGTTTCATAAAAGATAGCCCTAGAAGAGAAGTTTGCAAATGGAAGCATGGGGTTTTATCTGTATCATCCACACCTTGTTAAATTCTAGCAAATCCTCTTTACAAAGAATATAAGCAAAGAACATTATTTGAACATTATCACTGAGTAGTGATGTTAACATAATTCCATTATTTCAAATTTAAATTACATACATAACATTAAACAAAATAGCATAATGGCAGTCCTCCATGATTTAAAGTTCCACTTAGCCATATCATAAAGAATATTTTTATTGATATGAAGCAAGGAAACACATAAAGAATCTATGTGATTACTAATACATTTTAAAGTTTATTTTTGCTACCAAATTTGCAAAAGACTTAAGGCAGCTAAATTTTTCAGATAAAATTAACATATGTTTGAAAGCACTGCAATGCACTAGGTGTACTCACCATTAATTTGACTATGTGATTAATATGTTCTCTTTACTTACTCATACAATAAGAAATAGGATATGGTTAATTAATGATTTCCAATTACAATAAAATAATAAAAGTAAAATCTGGCATCTGTTTTTCCTTTATCTTGTTACCTTTTTAGTATGCCTTTTGATGACAAGGAATGGATGCTGTTAAAATAGAATGAAGAGATGAAGAGGAACTGCAGTGGGCAATATAGATTGACTCTTAAATTTGCAGTAAGGAAATGAATGCAACAGATACTGGACCACTTGCGTTAAGAGAACTGGGCCACAGAGTTAAGAAAACAGTGTAATATATAACATTCTGCATTATGAAGAAATAGAAGTAGATTGAAAATCAATCATCAATCATCCTTTTCCTTGATAATCATATTCTAGAATAATTATATTAATCTTTAAGTGAGTTCAAAAAATAATTATCAACAACAACTATCATAAGTGTTATGATTCAGTATTCTGGGTATGTATAAAAGTTTATGATTCATGAATGGTTTTCCAACTTTCCTGAAGCAAGAAATTCCCAAGAGCAGAGGGGACAAGCACATGATTCAGTGAGAGCAGAAGGCAGAAACAGAGGACCAGCGCAGGCATCATCAGGATTAAATGCTGTGTACAGGATCTCCTTCATTACTCCAAAACACACTATAAGCAGAAGAGTCCACTCATGTAGATGAAACAGTGGTGTGAAGACTGCAGAAAGCAGTCATTTTGAGAGTCAGAACAAAAGGGTCTGGTTGTTGGTTTGATGTCACCCTCATCTTGGCAGCAGCCACAACTTGTAGACACAACTCCTAGGATGGGAATTCAGGGAGAGCTTACATTCTAACAATAATATGAATTCAAATTCAGTGACATAAAGCAAAACAGGCCCATTATTATATAAAATCTTCCAGAAAATGTGTAGCTTTCTCCAAAAGCTAAAAGTTGAGTGATGTTTTCGATGATATCTTGATATCATGTTATAAATAGGAGTTGTACTATATATAAATAGGAGTTGTACTATAGGCTTATGGTAGCAGGGAGTGAAAGATTTGTAGTTTTTGGTATTATTTGCATGCCCAGATTACAGGTTGACATGGTATAATGAATAGAGTACACATTAGGGACTCTGCCTCTGGTCTTAGCTGTAGAGAAAGCAGAACAAGCCTCAATTTCTTCAGTTTATGAAATGAAAAGGAAGAAATCAGTCAAGGTGATCTCTGAAATATCTCAAAATATTCATGGTTTACATATTTCTGCTAGGTTTCCTGAGACAATAGGCATTGTCTCTATCTTTTCTTGCCCTATGTAACTTCAAGCCAGGTTACCTTCATTGAATATGTAAGTTGATTTTCCTCAGATCACCAACTCTTCCACTCTTTTCACAAGGAAGTTGATCATGTTAAATAGTGACTCAAAAGGAGTTGAAACCAAGCATCCAGCAGCGATGCTGGGTCACAATAATGGGCAAAAAGATAAAAGTAAGTCCAGCAAAATCTTTGTTTTGTACCCGCCTTCCATGTATTTGTGAAGGAGTGTTAATGAAAAATGAGAGTGATGTTCCCATCACACATTTTTGGATTACCAAGCAGCAACATCAATTGGAAACCTAATGAAATAGAGACCACCCACAGAGGAGGATATTGTGTTCCTCTGTCTGCCTGCATCCAATTTACCGACTGACTGTATGAAGCAATCTGCCTGTTTGTGTGAGGCACTAGTACAGAGTGACCGCGCACTTAACATTGATAATTGATAGTGCCAATTTCCAGTGTTTTTCCCGGTAGAAGTGTGTGTGTTGTAGCACTTCACAATTATGTCGCTTGCTAACAGGTAACAGGTACATTTCCATCAGGGTGATTCAAAAATACCATCACTGTACCATCTCCCAATAGTACACTGTTGGAATTAGACAACATCCCCAATAAATTAAGTAGCCACTCCTTTAATTAATGCATTTGCTTGCTTAGAGGAACATGCTGTGCATCAACAAATAGAAGTTATGCAAACCAGGAGAATAATAAGAAGCCTAGTAGGTGTGTTTCCACAAAGCATATCAGGGACTACATAAAAAAGAAAGCTGATGATGTTCCAAATGGAAGTGTTCTATTCTTTGTTTTTGCACCTGTTCAAACTGGCATCTGGTATTAAGCTGTGACTAGTCAAACATTACTGCTTTCTATCAAGCTGACTGGGAGAAACAAAAGAAAAAGAATATAGTGCAAAATATTAGTTCATCCTTGTGTGTTATTTCAAAATGTAGTTACTGCGGGTGTTTTTTGGTGGCTCCCTACCTGTGCTTATCATTGACTGCAGTTTGTTCTTTCTTTTTTTAAATTTGACTTCTAGAAACCATCTGGCATTCAGTCTAATTCCCACATTGCAGCTCTCCATAAGTCAGTCTGCTGACTTGCTGTCAGGTTATAGGATTAAGTTTAAGGTTTTCTTAATTCATCGGCAGTTCCTTCATGGATTTCGTCTATTTTGTCTTCCTGAGTTTGTCCAGTTGTAGATTTCTGTGTGTGATTCATGTGTAGCAGGTGTTAGTTTGCTAGGGCTTTCTAAATATTGGCTTCACAATGTATGGGAGGCTTTGGAAAACACTAGGACTCAAAACTGTATTGTTCCACAAATGGAGAATGGTCTCCCTGCTGAAATTCAATGTTGCAGAGCTATTTATTAAGGTAAAAAGACAGATATTTCAATATATGGAAAAGTAGAGAGGCTCAAATTTCATCATTGGCTCACCAGTTGCATCTATGTATTCTGTGGTTCTCAGCATACACTGTATCATTTAACAGGTAAGGCAACTAACTGAGTTTAAAAATAAACATTTGCCTATTGCTGTGACTTACTAGGAATTTGAGTGTTATTTTGTAATGTTCTACTCTTAAGTTGAATTCTGGTGTATACTTTTTGTTTTTCTGGTGAAGTCACTGTTAAATAGTGGGGCAGAAAAACTTACTCTTAAAGAATATACCTAGTAAAATATTTTAAAATGCATTATTATTTATTTAAAAGATGTAAATAGTAGCAAAGAAAATAGGGAGTAAGAAATAAAGTTCATATAATCATGAACACCCATGTAAATGACTGACAGCTATCACAAAAATTGTATTTATTTTACCTGCACGTTAACAAAATTTCTACACTGGGGTGGTGACTTCCATACTCCCAAGACAATCAGCAATTTGTTTCATCTTTGTGAAAATGATACAACACTTAATGCTTTTTAAATCTGAAGATACTTAGCATTATATTACATGATATACATATATGTGTGCATACATACATGTCTATGTGTATCTTTTAAATAGAATAGCTTTTAAAGAGAAAAGCTTTAAAGAGAGTATCTGTTTTATGGTTATTCCTTGCCTCAACTACATGAAGGAAGTAGTTACACACATGTTACATGTTACAAGACACAGGGATTTGCAGCATACTATGCCTATGGTCACATTGAGAGTTAATCGAAATTAAAATGCACAGCTCTAAGTACCCAGGCCACTGCTCAGCCCCTGGAGCAATGTCACTTTGCACTATAAATTATCTTATAATTTTAAAAATTTATAGTGTGCTCATTAATTTGCATATCTGAGTATGAATTACAAACATTAAAATTGGCTACCACTCCTCATCACCCCATTCTTAACAAGAAGCACCTAAAATGTCAAAGTTATGAAAGACAAAAGTAAACAGATAGGTATGCTCTTTTTGCTGAACACCTGCATACAATCCAACGTTTATTCATTATTTTTGTTGTCATTGGGACATAGTACAAACCTTGACTTATTCTTACTAGGTGACTTTGAATTATTAGGAGAAATGAAATGGTACTTAAAAATTATTTTAATATAATTCAGACTATTTGATGATAACATCTTTAGATACCAGATTTTAGGGGAAAGTACTTAAGTACAGGCAAGTTAGTAGCAAGATATAATGTTATTTGTCAATTAATAATTGGTGCAATTGAAAAAACAAAGTCAGCAATAAGAATATCATGCTGTAGCATTATGACATATATTAAACACTGACTAAATGCATCCTGGTTTTGAAATTTCTTGATTCCTATGGACTTTTATAATAAAAACTTTCCACAATTTTCCACCTTCAACTGTTGTTCTCATTCTTTGTTCGATTAGGGTTCCATTGTTTGGCTACCCACAGTCAGTCTCAATGGAGCGATTAACCATATAGCATTGATAACAATACTAAGTCAAGACAATCATCAAAAGAACACAAAACAACTCAAAATCTTTTTTTTTTAAGGCTGGTGGTCTCATTGACAACTGTAATTAAAGTATGAGTGATTCTGCTTGTGTGTTTGTTACACAAGTCTGCTAGTCTAGCATTAAAGAAAACATGGGTACCTACAGTGGATTGCAATAGGAAAGCATTTTTATTCTCTAGTCGATGATAAAAAAGCATAACTCCTTAGGAAGGGACTTTTTCCCTATAGTGTTTGTACCACCTTCCTTTTAAATGCTACTAAGTGTGAAATTAGTGTTGTCCCTCAAAGTGCATAAGATTAATTGTCAGTAATTGAACACAGTTTGGGGGCTAATTATATAAAAATTGATATTAAAAGAATACTACCAGATTGATTGAGTTTTACAGTTTGCATTTAGTTTTCAAATTATGAGTTGAAAGGTAGTGGTAGAAACAATAAAAATCCATTCGAAGCTGCTAAAGCAAATTAAGGTTTACTAGTCCTTTGAAAGACAAATGAATAAAATGCTATAATGCAGGGAGAGCAATAAAAAATATTCTGAAATTAACTATAGAATTAAAATGTCAACTATTCTAAGATTGTGCAGTTGGACCACATTTTGTGAATGTAACCTGCTTTCCCTATATATCTGACTAATTGAGGTAGAACATACCTGTAAAGTAGGGACGTTATTAGAAAATATAAGTTACATAGATATGATTGGAGAATGGGAAAATGTGCATGTTACTTCATTGCCTGCCATTACACCGAATTTATCTGTAAATTTTTAGCTAGAGATTTCACTTCCTAATGTACAGAGTAGATGCTCTTTTCCCTATTGCTCATAGTATATTCAAAACTCTAAAACCATATATATATAATGAACACCAGAAGACTAAATTACTGAAAAAGGAAGATGGGGTCAGAATCTGGAGACCAAAGGAATTACCCAGTTGTGATTTCCCTGGCTTTTCTTTCCGTTTCATATAGTCCCAGTTGGGTGCTGAAGAAAAACCAGAAATATATAGTCCAAACCATTAAGCCCCAGCAAAAGTCTGGCCTGACTTGCACAAAAGAACACAAAGAAAAACTAAAACCAACAAGTGAATGAAAAAGTTGTGGTATATTTACACAATGGAATATTATTCCACAATCAAAAAGACAAATATGTAGCATTTGTGATAACATGGTTGGACCTACAAGGAAAAAGGTAAATATGAGATAACCTCACATTTATGTGAAATATAGAGACACCAAATAAAAAGTCAAGGGAAATTCAAAGCCACATAATTGAAGCATACAGTAAAGATGAGGGGGCAGGGAGGAGCAAAACAAGAAAAAGATGAATACAAGGAAATAAGGTGATGGTTCACAAGTGATAGAGTGGTGGGAGAATAATGGGAACTACAATGATAAAAGAAAAAATAATTTAAAAAACAAAAACAGATCTTACTGCAGACTCATACGCATACATTACTCCAAATAAGAATGAACACTGAAACATACCACTTAGGTGAGTCACCGACTACATCTTGATGTCATTTATAAAGAGTTCAAAAATAGATGAATGGAATAAAAGTACACAATTTCAAGTAAGTGTAGCTGGGACTTTCTTTTCTTTTCTCAATACAATTCTGCTTATTGAAATAGCAAGCACAAAGTAATGCCTTGCTGGGTTCTTGTTAATATCCTTGAAGCCTCAAACTTCCTTTCCCCGTGTATCCTCTCACAACACAGGCTCAGTTCTCATGTCAGGCCATGTATCCTTTGGTACCCAGGACTTGCTATTCTTAACCCCTCATTTATCTCCTGGCTTCCTCTTTGACTGGCATGGAGCCTTTTTTTTTTTTATTCTGACAGCTTTGGCAATGACTAGAGCCTTTGGCAGAATCATTCTATCCTCATCAAGTGCTTTTCTTACTGGACTTTAGATACTGATTGCATTCTCCTGAGCACTCTGTGGACTGCCCCCTCAGATGGATTTTGGCCTACACCAGGGCAATAATTATGTGGGGGCTGACAGTAAATGCCAACTAGCAGAGCCTGATGACAGGATACTCAAGGGGAAAGCTATTACAGATCCAAAAAGGGATGACCAGACCACAACTATGCTAAGATATTTTAACATTGTGCTATCATTTCAAGTCAGAGTAATTTCCCTAAAATGAATAAGATATTAGAGAATCAAAATCAAAATCATAGCTTAGAAATGCAATATATTTAAAATTATATACCATGGCAAAGCAATATAACTTTTCTCAGAATCCTTTGGAATAATTCATAGGCAAAAGGATCTCTTAAAATTCTTGGTTAAAAAAAAGCAGTGTAAAGGATATGGATCAGTCTTACTGTAATGAAAATATAATCTATACTAACTACAGTAGTAGAGTTCTAGTGTAAAAAATGAGTCAGTGGGACAGAAAGTTTAAATATTATATGTAACTAATCAATGTATCATAAGAGAGTCATAATTCAGTAGAAAAAAAAAGACCAAAAACTAGTTTTTGATAATGGTTGAAAACCCAGTAATAGGATCAGTTTTGCCTTTCACATCACAATATATTGGTGTTTTTAATTTACATCTCAAAAATTAAGGATACTCTCCTAATTACAATACAAGATCAGGTATGAAAGAAAGCTGAAGAAATAGGATTGAATGAACTGGCTTGCTCACCCAACACCAATTTACCAAAGCCATTCTACTTTCTCATTTTTATAGATCAAATTTCCATGTAAGATTTTGTCTGAAGAAAGATTTTTCAAAAAGTCAAGATCAGAAAACTTGAAAAATAGCTAAACATCAAAGTATATATTAAAGAAATGAAATGTTATTGAAAATAAAGCACTCAAAATCCAAGGTAACACATAATTTAATAGCAATATATATCAGAAGTAAGTGGAATTTTTCAAATATAGATGCAATAGAACAAACACATAGCAAAGACTGAGAGATGACTAAATATACATTTAAGACTGAAAAAGAATAATTATTGAAGTAACATTGAATTATAACATAAATTTCAGGTGTGTGCCATTATATATCAATGTCTATAAATACTACATCATGTTTACCACTATGACACCAAAATAAAACAAAGTAAAATGACAATAAGGAAATAATTGTACTATGTAAATTTTAATGTTAATTAAAGTTTAGAAAGCCTTTTTGTAAATGAATGGAAGAGACAAATTACAGAAAAATAATTATTTTGGATAGCATCATTTAAAAGAGAAAATTTAAAAATATAATAATAAAGAGCTTCGGGATGAGAAATTCCGATCAAATTTTGCATCACGGTAAATAAATGGAAGGAAGAGTGATGACTGGTATTAGAGAGTGAATAGGGAGCAGGGGCCCAGGACAGGTGGAGAAGATTGACAGATCTGACATCCTGAAGCCCTTCAGATAGACACTAAAATGTCAGAGTGTAGCACAGATCTGAAGAGAAAGACATTCAAAGGGTATACATTGAAGTCTGTCACTTTTTCTCTCCAACCTGTCACCGTCCTTGTACATGAACATGCACACTTGCAGAATCCCCAGAAGTCAAGCATTTGTTGCCCATTTGGAAAAGAAAGCAGAATGGGTTTTCTCTCCAAAGAAAATGAGCCACTTCTCTGGGGGAGAATCCAAGTATGTAAAAGCCACCCTGCACCAAAGTCTTCTTTCTTTGCTTAGCATCTTCCAGACTGGAGACTGGTTTCCACCCTACTCATGCTAAAGTGAAGCTCACTACCCGCTCATGCACACAGAAACCCAGTTATTTATCTTTATTATCACATTCTTAGACATAAATAGAAAAAAAGGATCAGTTGGCAGTGAGTGAAGCCTGTAATATGACAGAGAATGATCACAATATCTGAACAAAAATGACCATTAGAGGAAAAACTGAATTCAGGTTCAAGGAAATAAATTAAGAAAAAAAAATCTCTAATAATAGCTCATGAAAATGCCACAGAAAATAGTATACCATAAAATATGAACAGAAAGATGTTAAATGAGGAAAGTACTTCAGAGAATAAGAAATACTGATGAAATAAAAATAGGATAGCTAAACAAAGAACAACTAGCAGTAAAAAATACATGGTCAATAGTATCACAAACATGCGAATTATGCCGATTAACACAAAAAATGCCCTCTTTGTTTCATGATCTACAAGAGAAAAATACAATTTTAATAAAAATACTCAATGCTAGAATGGGTATAGAAAAACTGCTTGTGTTAGTTCATATATTTATACAACTCCTTGAAAATAATTTAGCAATGTGTGCATTACAAAGAGGCATAAAAACAATCTTTTGACCTATTTTATTTACAACTCAGTGAAAGATATAAGGAAATGTATACAAAATTTAGAAACAATTCAGTACCCAAATTTATTATTACAATAGTATTTACAAGAGTAAAACACTCAAATAGCAGATCTTGAGTGCGCTCTTGCTCTTCAGCTTATTTTTCTGAAATTCCCATGACAGAGCGGGAGGTTTAAAATCTCACCCACAATTCCTTTACAGAGTCTACTCTTGGAGGTAAGCTGTTTGGATTTTTTCCTTGTAATTGCTGATCTATAATGTTGTTCTTCAAAGACACGGTGTCTGGGATGGGTTCTGAAAGTGGAATGAGAACTTCTCATAGTAAGAATAGTTAGATAGCATTTCTGGCCTCAGAAAAAGAATAAGCATGAAGTAGCATGGAGTGCATGAAAACCATAAGCAGCTTGGAGTTTCTAAAACTTAAACCATTAAGCTGGTAGTAGATGGAAATGAAGCTGGGAGAAAGAGCAGTGAGAATCCAGGTATAATATACCAGACTAAGAAACTTTGATTTCAGTGAATAAAGAACCCAGAGGAGTGACAACTTCGCACTGTGTTTTGATGCATCATTCCCATGTGAAAGGGAAAACTATATTTCCACTATCTACTCAGTACTTTCAATCACCAGTGGGGGGGGGGGGTCCATACCAATTGACATGTCAGTGGACACCAACTAAATGTGCTAATATTTGACTCAATTCTGACACCATCTACCTTGAGAAAGCATCAGATCTTATCCGTGAAGGTGTCAGCCTTAAAAGCCTTAATTTTTCTGTGAAATAAGAGGCAATCTCATTTGGGTAAGGGAATTGAAGTAAGGAATTGAAGGTGATGGTTTGATGAAAAAGAGAACTAATGAGATGCAATTTCAAGATTGTTGAATAACATTGAAACTGTTAGTGGGCAAAACTCCCAAAGATACCCACTGTAAAGAGGTTCTACCATTTGTTGCAAAAAGATATATTCTTTGTGTGAAAGAAATTTAATAGGGTAGTATACATAGAGAGCAAAGAGAAGGAAGGATAACAGTTCCCAACAAAACACGCAAAGGTAACCACCCCCTCATGGGTAAATTCCCAGTCAAATACGACTGGTCCAAAATACAGCCACAGAGCCCCAAAATATGCCACAAGTCTAAGTCACTTTCTGGTGGGCAACCATAGGAAAGGGGCAAAAGGGGACCAGGAAAGTCTGGGATGAAAGGAAGAAAAATCAACTTGCAGATCCCCATGCATCTCTCCCATGTCTTTTCCAAGTGTCTCTACATGTCTTAACTCCCTTCCATCCCCTCAGAGTCTCTGGGGCAAGTTCAAAGCAGAAAAACAAGCACAATTTATTCTTCACATATTTCCCTGCTCAAGCTTTCTTCTTAGCTTCTCCTCCCCATTTATTTCCGCCCTTCATTAGGTGGATAGGGAACATGGAATTTCCCCTTCTCATGTCAACTGCACTCTATCAGTCTCAATTTGGAAACCATAGATGTGTAATAGTGCCAATCTGGATTGGTCTGGGATTTTTCCCCCCCTCTTGTCAGCATCCCAGGTGAAGTAGAGAAAGTATCTGTCATCTTGGCTAGGGTAAGATGTTGCTACATGGATAGTGGTGGAAGAGCATGGAGAGAAAATTATTCAGTGATGATCCATGTAGCTTCAGTATATAAATTTACTATATAAATTTGGTATATAAATTTTTGTATAAATGTAGTATATACCTTTGGTCAGAGAGAGGCTAATAGATTAGGGAGAGACTGATCAGTTAAAGTATTTCATCAACCAAATAAGATCTATTGTCAGAGTTCTTTACAGGCAGTTTCAATATACACTAAACACTTTTGGTTTTAACCACATGGATAGCTGAGAACATTGGAAGAACTAATTAAAAGGGACACAGAATGTTTTTTAGTTAACGCTGTAATGGCATCATTTTGGTCAGGAGTAGTCTAGATTGATTTGGATGAATATTTCACTGAAATAAAATGTTGTAAATGTTTTATTATTGATCAGAGGATATTTAAGTACAGTTCATTCATTCATTTAAGAAGTGTATTTTAATATCTAGTACATACTTGACCATGTAGGAGCTAAGTATTAAAGTGCCCTGTTTGGTGAGACTTATCTGGTTTCAGCTTTGAAAGCATGCATCTCATTAAACCCCTTAATTCAGGGTAAAATAGGATCACCTTACAAAGGTAAATAAAACATAGTCTGTAGTCAAGGCTTCTCCAGCAATTAAATGGTAATTATAATACAAATTCACAATTGCTAATTTAAACCCCTTGGGGCCACATTTTTTTCAAAAGAACTCAGATTTTAGAAAAGTCACTTAGTACCTATGCCATCTATCATGCCTACCTCCTATGGTGGTCTGGAGAGGCATCCTCATAATCAGCAAACATTATTCTTTCTGCGGAAAGACTCAGAGGTCAGATCTTTGCCCTCAAATAAATTTACACCTAACAAAGTTTTTTTTTGTTTGCTTGTTTGTTTGTTTTGTTTTGTTTTAGAGCTTTTGAGATCTTATAATTGCAGATAAGGGTTATATTTTTGTCAAGAGCAGGCTGTCTACAGATGCATAGGGAAATCCCACCACAGCGAAAATAAATAAGTACAAATAGAAGTAGGAAGTTTCACAGTTACGGTGAAACTTGGTTGAGTTTTGGAGGCTATTGAGCAATCCCCAGGTGAATAAGAAGGCAATAGCATTTATCATTATTTTTATTTTTTTTACATCATGTTCTCCCCTTGGGTGTAGTCCCTGTAGTTCTCCCACCACCCTAGCACCCATGAACCATCACCACAGTCCTTTGTGCTCTTTTGACATCAGTTCCATCCCCCCCCACCCCTTGCTGTTTTGCCGCAAATCTAAGGTCAGCTTGCAAGTTTTATCTTTTTCCTAATCCTTGCTCAGCTTTCCTACATTTCATCTGTAAGTGAAACCATTCAAAATGCTTCTTTTTTTCCTTCGGACTTATTTTGCTTAGCATAGCTCAGAAGGTCATCATAATTAAAATAAGAAATATACTTGTCACTAGAAGGGAACAAAATCTGCTACTGACACCACCACCACCACGTCGGAGCCAGCAGCAGCTGTTGTGGTCTTGCTGAAAGAATCTAGTCAGCCATGGGAGTGAAAGATGGTCCAGTCGGATACGATGGTGGGGCCCCCTGAGGGTGGATTAGTCTCTGGGTAGTCTCCAGTCTCAAGAAAGGTGTGGCCTCCAGCCTCTGAAACATGCATTCTGTGACCTCCAAGTAGAACCGTTTCAGCCTCCCAAAGAATTGCTTCAGCCTCTATGCTAGCTGCCCTAGCTTTCAAGAGAAGTGTTCAAGCCTCAGAGAAAAAATTCCTGAACCTGTGAGAAGAACTATTCAAGCCTCCAAGGGAACTAGTCCAGCTCCAAGGAGCAGGGAAGTCCTCTGTTCCTGGCCTCTAAAGAAGGAAGGGGCACCAGCAGACAAATCCAGCAACCGATCACTGAGGAAAAGAACACAAGACCTTCGAAGAGACTGGGACTCTGGTCCTGTCTCTTACATTGCCTGAGAGAACAACCAAATGCCTTGGGCCTGGTGTCTCTGTTTGTTGAATGTTTTGGTGGCCACTCTTGAGCATCACTTCTGTCCAGCACTCCTGGTGACAGGTGCCAGCACTCCACTTTTCTGGTGGACAATGACTGGATGAGGTAGCTGGCCTCTAGGGCTGCATGAATCTCTTTGTTTTCACTTGTAAAATAAACATGGTTGTTGGAACTGTTATCAGGTGGTAAGAGAGAGAGACTTTTAACTAATAACTTATAACTGAAGAATCCTCTTCTTGTAGCTTCTTCCTAAGAAGCAGACTCAAAGTTCAACACCTAGTGTTTTCACTGACTCCTTACTTTTTGTTATGCGGAATTCCCTGCTGCTTGCCAGAAACTTTCCTCTCTTTCTCCCAGACCAGGAAGAAAAAAACTCAGAAACTGCTGTTTACAACTTACTAGCTTGCCTCAAGTTACCCTGTGCAGTTCCTGTAGCCTAAAAACATTCAAAATTGTGGGTTCTTTCCACCACCCCCAGCCTTTTATTGTATTTTCCAAGCCAGAACAAAAACCCTTAGAGTGTAGACTAACTTATTACTAAGCAAAGTGAATTCTTAATTACTTAACTACAGAAAGAAACATATAAGAAAAACCCCGATTGTTCCAACATTGTCCAAAGCCCTTCCCCAAGACTGTCCAAAAACCCTTGGCTCTTTAGTTCTGTTAACCTCATCATTTGTCCAATACTTCGGAGTTCATTTACACATGCTTAAAGAGTAGATATCTTCCTTTGGTGTGATCCAGCTCTTCCAAGCAAGCAGTCAATGGTGTGATGAGTCTTCTCCTTGTTGTCCTCCAGCAGGTAGTAAAAAGAAACTACATAGTACAGGAACTAGCAAAGTTCATTTTCTTCTCAGGCCTGGCTCACACGGTCTCTCCAGAAATAACCAAGTCAAACTCAGCAAGACAAACTCCAACACGGAGTTCAAATCTCCAGCCTCTTTAGCTTTTAGCAGGTACATTCAGTTTATTTTTACTAAAAGCCAGAAATTACCAGCCTGGGCCAAAGTCCCACAGTCCTCATAACCTGGCCTCCATTTTTACTTCCAAAATGGTTGAATCCCTTTATTTGTTCCTCAAGCCTCTTTAAACCTTTCTTCCCAAGTCTTCCTGCCAAGGACTCCTCCAGTGGGGGAAGTCCTATCAGGCAGGTATGCAAATCAAGGTACTACCTAGCTCTCTGTAAACTTTGCAAGTTTATAGTCCTAGGAAAGTAGCTAGCTCTTTATCAAATGTATGTATCAACTGTTAATGGTGGGAGGGACAGGCCCCCCTGGTATCAGAACCTGAGGTCTCTTTGCAATTGTATGCATGGATGGAAGAACCTACTGTATTGAACACCGCCCTTTGTTTGTCCCTCTTTAGTTTTGGTGCTCTGTTTGAATCCTGTTTGCATACAGTCAATTATATATTTCTAACATACTGTGATGTTAACCTTATCGAAACCTTATGAAAGCATTTCCCTAGGGAAGCATAAACTATCTTTTCAAAGAAGAGAATTCAAATCTGTATACTTTTGTGTAATGATAAACAACTTAAATGAACATCCTTTACCCCATATAATTTCCCTTTCTTTTAGGTCTTCGCTTTTTATAATGACCTCTGAAGATATCTGGGTGAGTTTCTTGATGATGTTAGATATCTCCCAGGTATAAAGGAGGTTTAGGTATTATTAAACTTCTCTATAGCTTTTTCTTCTTTTAATTTGTGTGGTATTGTTTTGAATATTTTCTGACCTAGAAAAACCCAGAGAGATATTCGATGTTTCTCCTTGTACCCTAATATTTTCTTCAGAAATCATGAATGTACTTCATAGCTCAACCCTAAATTAGATCTTCCCTGAGTTTCCTCAGAAAAAATTTAACCACAGTTTCTTCAGTAGACTTGTTAATACTTGATGCTTTGATAGCAGTTTTTGGTAGTCATTGCCTTCTGGACATCCTGAGAAAAAAAACTTTTTGAATACTAAAATGGACCTTCTGTCTACACGTAGCATGTTGAGTGGGAAATAGTGGAAATTAATACATCTAAGTCTTACATAGATGTGGGTTAATTAAAGCAAATAAAAATTATTAGAATTTGACTGTATGAAAAAGTGTTTCTATTACAAAAACCTTTTCACCTTCAAAAGAACTTTTGGGGGGATGTTTATCATGTTGTGCTCTAGAATTAGCATTTGCTGGTTCAAATCTAATAAAGCTTTCTCCATGAATGCATCATTAATAAAATCTTCAAAATGGATTCTCTCAATGTTTTCTTTTTGATTTTTCATGATTTAATTAGAAGCATCTTTTAAAAGGCTGGTTTTACTATGGTAGTATCACATCTGCATTTTCAGCAGTATTCTATTTAATCACAATGGGTTATAAAGTGAAACTCCCAGTGCTTATTGTATTATCTGGTAAAATCCTACACATTCCGTATTTTTAGTGCCCCTGAGTCATCATCTTATATTTGTTCATCAACATTTTAACTGCCCTCTTAAAAAAATGTAATTTGATAGTTAATTTTCTAAACTTGTTATTCTTTTCCTTGCAAAGTAATGACAATTCATATGCCTTTGATAAGATTCAGCCTGCATGTTACACAGTGGGAAAACTGGTTAAAGGTATGAAGTGAGGCCTTGTTGCAAGATACCCATTTAGACCTGCAATGTATTTTCTGAATATAGCAAAAATGAGTGTTTTACTGTGAGTTAAACAAAAATACTTGTCTTTATGATTCTATCCTGTTTGGACTATTGTGCTTTGTAGTTTTTCATTGTTTCCTATTATCTTTCTGATATTTTAAAACTTTTCTGTGTAAAATAGCATTTCAAACTCAACTTGATTCCCTTGGTTTTGACTATGACTCACTTTCTCTCAGTGATGTAATAATATTGTGTATGATTGTCTAATCTTTTAAAAAGACACTTTCATTTGTAATTTTGAAAAGGATTACTGTTCAACTACACAAAATTAATCAAATTTAGGTAAATATAATAAGCACATTGAATGATTAAAAAAGAAAGATTCAGCCTGAACCTCAATACTGTTCTCTAACAGATCTCTCTTTCTTTTCACTTTCTACCTTTTATTATTTTTGATACTTTTATTTAGAGATTTAATAAACCTAAATTCTTCTAAGGTACCATGATTACCTGTGAAAATGAATTAGCTATTTTATGTCATATCACTGGATAGTTTTACAATATGCATAGGCACTGGTGGTAGCAGTAATTATGGTCACATGAGGTTAAAGGTCTACAAAATGAGTATATGTAAAGTACATGTTGATTATTATCAACTGCAGAAAAAAATACAAGGTCTTTTGTAATACTTCTAATAAAGTGTGACTCAAATTTTTAATGCTCAAAGAAAGGTTAAAAAATGAAAGTGTATGAGTTAAGCACTGGTTTGATTTTCTTTATTCACTATTGCTTGTCCCAGACTGTTTAAAATCTGCTGGTCACAAATCTGCTGCAATGTACTTTCCCCACCTGCCACCTCCTTGTTCCCTTTTGTTCCCTCCCTTTCCAGTCCTCTACCCCTTGCTTCCCCTCTCTTACATACACACCCCTCCTCACTTACTCTTAAACTTTGATTATCTGTCAGCCTCAAAGAACTCAGAGGGATAGGGGATGACTTCCTTTGCTCCCTGATATTATTTAGTAATAATAATATTATTATATCTGTTTTATTTTGCTGGTATGGTAAATTCCTTTTCTTTTTTAAAATTGTACTTAATTTATCCAACCAGTTTTCTTTATGAAATTTATTCATAAATTCATTTTTTTGTCTAACAGTTATCATTTGAGCACTTAACATGTTCCAGAAACTGGACTAGGGTCTGGAAATTAAAGGGGAAACAAGAACCACATGGCCTATTTTCAGTTTGAGTGTCTAGAGAGAGCCCTCCAACTAAACAAATAATTACATACAGTGCTGTTGAGTGTTAAGACAGAAGTGGCAGAAGTGTGCAATGACACCTGAACAAGGAATGCACCTGGTGGGGTGCATCAGCAGATGATATGTGTTGACTAATTGTGTAACAGTATAATTCCCACAAAAAGGTGTGGTTCCAGGTTCTCTGCCTGGGCTTACACTTGGGATTCAGAGGACCTGAAAGGAAACACTTGGAAGAGATGTGGGTAAAAGTCCTATGGACTTCAGTGGTCCTGCTTTGGACCAGCCCTGTTTGACTGGGTATTTATCCACAGGAGGATGGGTAACTTTGATGTTTAATTGGAAGCAATTATTTCTTTCTTTTCTCCTATTGTATGCTAATTCTATTAAAGCTATGTTCTATTGAAAGTCTTACACATGAAGAATATGTTGGTCTTTATGCAGCAGATGGTAGAATCTATTTAAAGTATGCAGAGTTTGGGAGTACTGGGTACTTCTCATTCTGTCTGCTAATTGGAGATGCCCATGTCTTGACACTCCTTCTCTACTAAAGTCTCCCTCCCTTATCTTGTTGGTGCAGAGAGGCACAAATTGGGTTTATTTAGCCCTAAAGGAGCATGGGTCCTCAGGGACTCATATACTTAAAAAGTGCTCCAGTTGATCTTGATGGAAGAATCTGAAAACAATTTGCAATGAATCTTAGGCAAAATGGGCAAGACAAGAAATACTGGAATGAAATCTCAGTGCTTCTGCAGCATATCTAAATTGTAAACTAATTGCTACATCATTACAGTAGAACATTAAAGACCTTTCAAGAATTAATTTCAAAGAGAGATCTGCCCTAAATAAGACAATTAATCAATGTTTTCATCTTATATTCAGTAGCACTGATAGGCCATGCCAGAACGAACCACGTATTCAATTTAGACCTCAGATAAGAGCTAAAAGCACAGTACAGCATCCTTTCTAATGCTTTCTAATAAGTATAATGTTTATTGTCACATTCTTGGACAAAATCAGGAACTTGATCTCTAGTTTTAATATCTTCAGAAAATAACTTTGATTTGGTATCTTAGTTGTTACCCTTAAAAGTTTTCTCCTCTTGACTTCTTGGTTTTTTTTTCTCTTATTCCATTCTCATTTTATAAATTTTGTATATTTTATTTATTTGTTTGTTGGTTTGTTTATTTATTGAGACTAGGTCTTGCTATTTTTGCCTGTGGAACTGCAGGCTCACGTTGCCTGGGGTACCACGGACTCAAGCAATCCCCAGCCTCAGCTTCCAGATAGTGGGATTACAGGTGCACACCACCAAGCCCAGCTATATTTTTTTTAGAACTAGGTCTCGCTATGTGCCCCTGGCAGCACTCAAACTGTGATCTCTGGTCCCGGCTGCAGCCTCCTAGGCTGCCGCTTACAGGCATATGGCACCATGCCTGGCTCCCATTTTAAACTTTGTGTCTAGAAAGTATGTGAAACATTCTTATTAAAATAATACAACAGTGATGAGGTTCAAAGAATCATTCATCCCAAGGAGTATTTTTATTTTAATATGAGGAAAGTGCTAAGGACGTTCATATTAAATATTGGCTTTTTGGAGAAAAGTGGTGAGTTGCAATCTTTTTTTTCTACTGCCCCTTAAGCTATACCACTCTGGAAGGCTATGACTGGCAGCCAGTGCTATTTTTTGGGAATTAATTACTAGGATAACTAGTTTTATGCACCCTATCACTATATATATATGTTTTCCCATTTGAGTATCTATCATGCTATGCTCTGATCATTTCTGAGGTATGGGAAAGCAAAATGAAATTGTCCACAATGGTTTTAAAAGCCAATTGTTACTCTTTATCTGTGGCAGAATAATAATAATAATTGTCACCACTTAAATAGTGCCTTTCATCCTCAGACCTCAAGGCACTCCAACATTGTTAATTCACATTATTTGAGTGAATTTCTTTTGGAAGACAGGGCAAACTGAGAGGCACATAATACATGGTTAGCTATGCTAATTTTGTTTTCTTTAACAAATGCAAAATAAATAGCCTACTAAAAAGCCAGATAGTATATTGAAGATAAACCCTTTCTAAAGTAAGTTATTCTGAACAGATATGTTTTGTTTTATATCAATATTATTTTTAAAGATTTTACTCTCACAGACATAAATCTTAGACTTGATTAATACTGAATTTTTGTTTCCTATTTTATCAGCTACTCGAAGCAAGCAACTTGCTTGCACACAGAAAAATGGTTTTAATGAACAGTAAGACTACAGATTTTTACAGCTTTTCTGCCTTCTAAATTTTATGAGTAAATTTTGTGGAAAATGGTGTAAATAGAGCATAATTATTTTAAAAATAGAAGCCTTTGTTATTAATCATCTAACTGTCATGGGTATACAAAGCACCCTGCTGTATAGACAAAGGACTGAAAAAAAGTTACCTGTAGAGAGTTTTGCTATTGAAAGAATAAAAACTAAAGCAATGAAGTGAACTTTTGGTTCACAGATGCAAATACTGAATGCTAAACCTGGCTCAGGGAAAATCACTTTAGCCTGATAACCGGATTACTTAGAACAAAAATAGAGAAAATTAAGAACTGAAGAGCAGAAAATTAAGGTGGAATGCAATTTAAAGAGTGAGTAGATGATGTAGGCTTTCATTTTCTTCCCCCCCAGTGTCCAGCTAATTAAAATTACAATCAAAATGAAAGAGTCTAAACTTGTAAATATCTTTAGCTAATGATTTTGTCTTTTTAATCATCTTCACATTCAAAGTCTTCTTTTATTCATTTAGGTCTTTACAATAAAATGAAATTGTTTTTCCCCTGTAAAAATCCTTCTTTTAAATTTCCTTATCTACTTCTCTTTATATTATATATTCTCTAGTTCTTTTTTTGTCTGCCTCTCTTTAAGCCATATTTTTTTTCAGTGCATTCTTTTACTTTCAGCACCCTTCACAGAAGGCAAAAGTTGTATGGATGTGGAGATTGTGTGCTTTTATTTTAGCGTTTAATTGCTGATCCAAATAGAACTCTTCTAGCCTCCCTCAAACACAAAAGGAATAATTACTTGCTACAGAATATATACCTAATCAAATGACTTTCAAAAATTAAGTGAATTCAATTTTCTTTCTATAAATACGTCTTCATTGCCTTTACTCCCAGGTATATTCTCTATATTCCCAAGTGAAATTGTGGCTAAAGATGCCACTGTTCTTTAAATATTTAGCTTTGCAAGCTGGGCACAGTGACTCCTGCCTGTAAGCTTCAGCCTATGAAGTGACTGGGGCTAGAGCTCGCAGTTTGAGTCCCGCTCAGGGCAACACAGCGAGACCTAGTTCCAAAAAATTGCTGGGTGTGGTGGCGCACGCCTCTAATCCCAGCTACCTGGGAAGCTGAGGCTGGGCATTGCTTGAATCTGTGGTACCCCGAACAACATGAGCCTGCGGTTCCATGGGCAAAAATAGTGAGACATGGTCTCAAAAAAAAAAAAAAAAAAAGGAATAAGAAATTTAGATTTGTAGCAGTGTTTTAAAATGTAATCTGCTACAAACCATCCTGGAACTTGAAGACCCAAGAAATTGAAAGGCACCTAAGAAGCATGTAACCCATAGTGATGAAGCCCCTTAAGTAACCAGCTTCAATTCTTACTAAATGGGCGCTGTCATCCATGCTCTTTGTTGGTGGATTCATTCCTTGACCTAGCTATCAGGCCTGCACTTTATATAGCAACATATCGTATCTCTCACTTGGTCAGTTTCTGCTTTAGCTGCTTTGATAGCTATTTTATTTTCCACTTACTGACTTTCAAATATAACTGAAACCCTGGCTACTAAAATCATAGTCAGCAGCCTTCCTGTAGCCTGGGAGCTTGTTGAAAGCACAGGCAGCTGGTCTGATACGCTGAATAAGTGATTCCAGTCTGTCTTAACAAGATCCCCAGATAGATAATTTATATACACATTAAAAGTTGATAAGTACTATTTGAGATAATCACCTCTAAGCACTATAGATATGACTTTTTTCTTCCAGACAACCCATGTATAAGATAACCAATCCTTGTTGCCAATTGTAAGCATCAGGTTCACCAACCTGTGTAGGTTCTTTATTGGTTCCAGCAGTCACACAGACACACCAGGTTAGGCAGAGCAGGGCTGGGAGGGAGGAGAAGGGAAGCTGGAGGCACGTGAGCCCCCCATTCCCCCAGGAATCTTCACACTCTTTCTCTGGACTCTCGCTGATGTTCTCTTGTTCTCCCTTGGCTTCCTCTCATTCTCTCTCATGCTCCTGTCTTGTACTTGTGCCCATGTTCTCTGTACCCCTTTATCCCCTCTCTCCTAGGCCCAGGTGTGCACACTTACATACACGTGCACAACCACTGAACAGCACAATCATAGGGAAGATGCAGTACTACAGATTCTGGTTTTATAGGCTAGTGGAGAGAAAGACCTGATCAACTGTATTTACCCTATGCTTAACTTGGATGGTGAACATGGCATGTAAACTAAGGCCCACTTCTCAACAGCAATGCCTGTCTTCCAGGACTAGAAACCATATGGGCCAGCCAGATCCAAAGATCAAGCATTAGAGTAATGAGGACATTACATTGGAGAGAGGGGGGAATGCACTAAATTCCATGGGTACTCCCAGAAGTCATAGATACTTCATACCATCTTTGATAACTAGGGCACTTATAGCAACCATTTTGTTGTGATGAAGAGGGTGGAAACTAGCACTATTTCCATAGAGCTCTCCTTTGTAATCCATTCAACAAGTATGTAAAAGTGGACTAGTTTTCATTCAATCTCCCTGATAACTTTTCATTATCTTTTGAAAGCCTTTTTTCCCACTTTCCAGCCTTGAAATGTTTTGAGTTTCTCAAGGTTAACTTCTTTCCTTACTCAATGATTTGTCTGGACTCCACCCTTTATCCATTTCAATGGCTTCAGCTACTATCTGCATGCAAACTACTCTTACTTTATATCTCACATATTTTTTTCTCATTTCTAGGGGCCAGCTTTGCATTCCACTTGGCTGTCCCACAGGTATCTCAATCTCAATATATTCGTCACTAAGCTCACAATTTTCTACCATAAAGCAGTTCTTTCTCAGTTTATATGCCTTATAAATAGCCATCTATGCTTCCAGTTATGACCAACTTTCCTCATAGCAAACTAATTATTAGCAAGACTTACTGATTCTATTTTCTGTCCTTTACATTCTTCTAGTCTTCCCATCTCTATCACCCCCATCCTGGGTCAAGCATCATCAGAACTTACCCTGATTACTTCAATAGCATCTCAGTTGGTCTTTCCCTGTCTATTCTGAAATATAGCCTTAGAAACTACATTTCAGATTATCATTAGAGCCATGAGAAGATGGCAAGCAGTTATATATAACTCTTCTCTTATGCTTTCACCTTGCCCTCTTATTGTGAATATCACAGTCATACATTGAGCAATGTTAAGTATTAGTGATTTTCCCCTAAAAAACCATGTTTTAATTATGTCCGATCATGTCTATCACTTGCTCAGAATACCATAAATTCTTCCTAATGATAAAAGTGAAGGTTTTTTATATATAAATAATTTATATATTTCACATCTTTGTATTCCCTGGAGAACATCCACCACCTTCCCTCCCTGACCACTCCCTCCATCTCCCCACCCCACCCCAACCCCACCCCCACGCCGCCCCCAGTTGTGTTGTGTTCTTTAGTTTGGTTGTTTAGTTTGTTTGGACTTTAAAAATTAAGTTTAAAATTAATTTTGAAGCATTCTAAATCCTGTTTCCTGCTTCACATATCAGAGTTCTTTTATCCCTCTCTATATTCCCATTCTTTATATTCCAATTTCTTTAAATACTCAGTACCTTCCTACCTCAAATTGACATCTCTATAGATAATATCCTCTTCTTTTTTACCTAATAATTCCTATTTGTCCTTCAGCTCACAGATCAATTTCTTCTTATGAAACCTGACATCTTATACCTCAAACTAGATCTAGGTTATGTGCTTCCTTATCAATTTCTACTTCTTCTTGGTAATCTCTATCATAATTGGTGAGAGTATGCTCTATCTGGCCCTCCAAGTAGATGTAAGTTCTATCCTGACAAAAACTATGTTGATTCTTAACTCTAAAAGTGTCTTATATATAGCCAGTTCTCAATAAATATTTCTGAACAGAGAAAATAAAGTATAGACAGAATGAATAAGTAAGTTTACCAGGTCCTAGGGGTACAGAAAAATTGCATGAGATTACTTCTTCAATCTCTATGATTCCAGTGATCACATATTTAATTTTGCTTTGGGTGCTCCTCTCATTGGTCTATGACAGTTCCATCTAAAGCTATGGATGATTTTTACTGGATTCTTTTCAAATTCATATTTATCTGGATACAGATGTAATTTATCTTGTAGCTAAAACAGTTTCGACTCCAAGTGTAGTTTGAGGCAATATGAAGATGGGGAATAGGTGTTGGTATGAACCACTCAAGGCCTCAATATTTTACAAATTTATAGGGAAAATGCAATAGTTATTTTTATCATTTATATTTTATTTGTAAGTGCATATCACTTATAAATAGTGAGACATTTATATCAGACTATCATTTTTTTTTATATATTTCTGTTAGTGACTTTAGGATTCTGACATGACCCAAAATCAGTAACATTAGGCAAGATTTGTTTATGTAACAATTCATTTAACTAATATTTATTTAGTTTCTATTTTGCTCAGGAACTATCCTAAAATCTATAGGTATAACAGAATATAAAACAGAAAAAAAATCGTGTTCTTTAAAGTTTATATAAAGTCTATAAAAGCCTTGTGGGGAGGAACAGGCAATAAGTAAAGTAAACAAGTCATATTTAGAGTTGTTTGAAGATAGTAAGTCTAAGGGGAAAATAAAACAGGTTAAGGGGCTACAGATATTGCAGTGGGCTATAATTTTAAATAGAATTGACTGAGAGGTCTTACTACAAAGATGACATGTAGGCAAAGAGAGAGAGGAAGTCACCTAAGAGGCAGAGATCCCAGGCAGAGAGAATAACCAGTACAAAGCCTCGTGACAGGAACATGCATGGTGTGTTCAAGGAGCAGAAAGAACACTGATGAGAAGAGGGTGGGATCAGAAGGGAAAAGGAAGTGGTGAGGGATTCTATAGGGCTTGTAAACTGTTATGAGAACTTTAGCTTTTACTTGATTGAAAAGGAGAGCTGTTGGTAGGGTTTAAGCAGCATGGTGACATATGATTTCCATTTAGAAAGGATCTTAAAGACTTCTGAGCTGGTGATAGAAGACCAGGGGTGGAAGCTGGCATCAGGAGACTTTTTTGCTAACTTCCTAACTAGGCTATTATAGATCTCCCATGATAACTCCAAGTGAACTGCATTAATGTTTAGGAATTTTCTTATTTTTCATACACTTATGGACCTAGTAGAGATGTATTAAACAAAAATTAAATAGGCTCAATAAAATTACCCTCTCTAAAATTGGTAGAGTTTCCTTATGGGATCTGAGATTGTCAACAGCAGTTTCCTTTGCAGATAAAAATAGGACACTGCCCCCATAAAACACATGTTTTGTAGAGTGCAGAAAGTTACTCTCATTGTGCTATTCTGATAAACTGGAAATCTGTGACATTCACCCATAAATTCATTAAAAATTTACTTCCTTAATACTAATCTTGCACAACATAGATAATGGTTAACTTCCATTACTTGACTTAGAAAAATATGTATATTCCCATTCTTAAGGAACTTATGTAATCATGTGAAGTATGACTAGCTGGTGAAAGAAATATTTTGATACAGGGAATCAGACGTTTTACCTATTTTATGATAACATGCCATACCATGCATTTATAATCTGAGGTAGTCAGGTTCCCTATTTTTTTCATTTGCTATTTACTGTAATCAGTTGTGTCTCAATAAATAATTTCACTAGAGTTCATATCTAAATATTATGTGTGGTAACAGAAATTGACCTTCAGTCCAGAAAAAGATTGCTCTACAAAATAAAAACCAAAGCAATTAAAGAAGATCTGTTGCTTGTAGCTGAGATTACAAATGTTCTTTGGGATATTTTCTTAAAGATTAAATAAAAAAGAGTCTATACTAATAACATGCAGTTATACCCTGAAGCAGTTTATCCT
Source organism: Uropsilus gracilis (assembly GCA_004024945.1). Taxonomy (NCBI): domain Eukaryota; kingdom Metazoa; phylum Chordata; class Mammalia; order Eulipotyphla; family Talpidae; genus Uropsilus; species Uropsilus gracilis. Next base: position 2,677 of record PVHY01005702.1, on the reverse strand, counting down.
GAATTTCTAGAAGAAAAACTTAAAACTTTAGTAGCTACAATTTGATATAAAAGTCAACTTTAATAGACAGCAAGTAATGAAAATGTTTCTAAGCTTTGGGCAAGGTCTGTGTTTATGGTACTTCATTAGTCTCATTTTAGAATTCATGATAACAAGATATCATAATAAGTACCAAACCATGTCATAAAAATCGATCCATGAGATATATAAGACATAAAATAGTTCATAGCTTCAACTGAGTCTGATAAAGTGGTACTTTGTCTCACTCATTTTAGACTCAAAGAACAAAAAAATTTTTTTGGAAAATTGTTTGTCTTTTCAATATTCCCCTCCATATAGAGATCTTCTATACAATTTACCCAAATGAATAATCCATCTGCAATTTGCAACTGGATATTTAAATTATATTAAATAATACTTTTTAAAAATAATTCATTTTGACATTTTATTATACATCAGACTTAAATGATATTATTTAGAACTAGTTAAACAGGAACTAGTTCTGTTTTGGTTTTTCTTTTTTGTTTTGCTTTTTTGATACTAGGTCTCGCTATTTTTGCCTGTGGAGCTGCAGGTTCACATTGCCCCGGGGTACCACAGACTCAAGCAATCCCCAGTCTCAGCTTGCCAGATAGCTGGGATTACAGGCGTGCACCACCATGCCCAGCTATTTCTTTGGGGACTAGGTCTCGCTACGTGCCCCCAGTAGGACTCAAACCACGATCCCTGGCCCTGTCCGTGGCTTCCTAGGCTGCTGCTTCCAGGCATGTGCCACCATGCCTGGCCTAGGAATAGTTTTTTAAATGCCAGATCTTCGAGTTGCCATTGAATAAGTCTTTTAAAATGTTAGGTTCAGAATCTTTGACACATCCTTTAAGACATTGAAACCAGAGGAAACAGAAAATTATTTTGAAAGTCTAAAAAAAAAAAGAGTTTATCAAGCCCTTCCCAAATCTTTTCTGTGTGGAATAAATGAAGCTGTTTTTCTAACGAGATATTTTCTGTGACTATTACAAAATAGCAACTGTCAAAATGAAATCTACTTTTTTACCTTAAGGGTTCAGTTTATAAAAGAAACTCATGAAAAGTGCTAGTACTAAATTATCTAACATTGTTGGTATTAAAAGAATAAAAGACTATATGGTGCAAGAACCATCCCATCTGGAACATAGATCAATTTATATTCTCCCTTTTAGTAATAATTTCTCTACTTTTGTATATAATTTTAATTATGGATAAAATCCTCTCAAAAATGATTACTATTTCTCCCCTAGTATAATCTTTATTATATGTTTTACTATATACCTCTGCCGAATCCCAATTTAAAGCATTCTAAAGGTGCCTTTATTGGTCTCCATATAAGTTTTAAATTTTATTATATGTCTTCTGGGAAATAACTTTGTGGTATGATTCAGTTTATGGTTTAAAAAACAGAAACACAAATTAAAATTCAAACTTAATTCTCATCAATAATAGCACAAGACTTAGATTTACTGTAAATTCATATATTTAGCAATTTCAAACCTATTAGATGATTCAAATCAAATTAACCACTTTTAAATATCTTTTTATTGACAAATGTCCTATATCAGAGTACAAAAGAAAATAAATAATGGTGCTTTTTTTTTTTTTTTGGGTAGGAAGATAGACATACATACAGGGGAAAAGTGAAAACACTTTCAGAGAAATATCAAGTGCCAATTACTATGCAGAAGAGTCTGCTTATAGCACAAAATCCAAGTGTTGATTAAAATTAGATTTAAATTAAGGAATAATTAGGATTATTAAAAAACTCTTTTTGGAGATGCATTCTGAACCAGGCTTTGGAAAAGTTTTGTGACCTGGCGGATGGGGTAAGAATTTCCAGTGAGAAGAGTAAGGCAACAACATGGAAAGTCTCAATTACAGATGGGTTGAGAAAATATTAATGGGTACTAGACTTTGGACCCAGGTACACTTTTAATCTTTTAATTCCTTTTCTTTCAGTTCAACACCTGTAACTTCTTTGCCTATTCAAACTAGACCCTATGGTATGTCACTGTAACCACTTTGTGGTCAGAAAACTCAAATAAGACTTCCTGTCTTTTTCTATTACCCCCATGTCCAGGACAGTTCAACTGCAAAAATCAGAAGAATAAACTTCATGGTCAAGCCTATATAGTGGTTGCCAAATGTGAATTATCTTTCTCATATGATCCAGTCATGTTTTAACATTGCTTTTCTTATGCCTTTTTCATTATCATCTTAACTTTTCATATCAACCTATTACCTCTGTATATTTACTTTTTGAAAAATTACCTCTCAGAAAACAGAATTTTCTCTGATTGAGCAGTCATTCCTTTAGTCACTATCTAACTCCTCCTATAATTGTTGTAGTGATAGCCATTGCTAAACCCTCAAATATAAACCCTCAAAGTTTCTATTCTTGTACTCCAGATATTGCAGTAGAACTCATGCCTACTGATGTTGCAATTCATCGTTGCCACGTCCACAGCAGAGGCTGCCGTGTAGTGCCAATACGCTGGCCGCATGATGCTGCAGGATTGGGGTACGAGCTTTACGGAGCGTGGCCCCAGGCAGTTCCCAGGCAATCAGTGGTCTGGATGGGCCCTGATGGCAGGGTCATTTCTCTGTCTTGGAAATGGCCATGGAAGCAATCACTCCTGGCAATCTGCAT
>PVHY01005701.1:43104-80926 GCA_004024945.1 Uropsilus gracilis | reverse complement strand
TTTTTTCAACTTATTGAAATTTTTAAACTCATTATCTTGTGCTAAGAAAAATATAAAGTTTGCTGAGTATTTTCATAAAGGAAAAACAGTGAATTAATATTTCAACCCTTACTGAAAATCCTTCTGAAGTGTACTTTTTCCCCCTCTAGATTGTGTGTATGTGTAGTGTATCCCAATTGAAGCTGACTCTGATAGCTAAAGACTATCTAAGTTCTTATACAATTCAGCTGAGTATCTGTGATGCAAGCATGTTCTATAACTTTACATACACAAGAAACAGTACATAGGTATGATCTTTACCCCAAGGTGGAAGATAGCTGGGAGAGGCATAGGTGAAATATCAACAGAAAGACAATTAAATCCAAAAAGATTTCATTTTAATATTCTTTATGGAGGCGGGCATGATGGTGTATGCATGTAATCCAAGCGCTGGGAGGCAAGAGGCTTGGCATCACTTGAGTTCACGGTTTGAGACCACCCAGGTAACACAGCGAGACCTGTCTCAAAAAAGCAGCCAAATGCGGTGGCAGGAGCCTGTAATCCCAGCTACCTGGGAGGCTGTGGCTAGGGATAGCTTGAGTTCACAGGATCAGGACTACCCCAGGCAACATAGCAAGACCTAGTCTCAAAATATATATATAACCTATTTTGATTTTAATTTAAAGGTTGATTGTGAACAAGAATCAGGTTATACAGGAGTATAAAAAAGTAAGCATGAGAGGCCGGGCATGGTGGCACATGCCTGTAAACGGCAGTCTAGGAAGCCACTGCCAAAACCAGGGATCGTAGCTTGAGTCCTGCTCAGGGCAATGTAGAGAGCAAGACCTAGTTCCAAAAAAATAGCTGGGTGTGGTGGCGCGCACCTGTCATCCCAGCTACCTGGGAAGCTGAGGCTGGGGGTCGCTTGAGTCCATGTTACCCCAGGCAATGTGAGCCTGCAGTTCCACTGACAAAAATAGAGAGACCTAGTCTCAAAAAAATAAAAAAGTAAGCATGAAATTGTGAAATGACTCAAAAAGTCTTTATCACACTCTTTATTTACTTATGTCAACAAGAACTTGAAAGCTGTATTTACAAAGGCTAAAGCACAAAGCAGATAATCTCCAGATGGATAATTGAGTTGACACTATTAGGATCCAGGAGTTGCTAAGAGAGCAGAAACAATGGCCCCCATTTCTGGAAGTTTAAAATTCAATGAAAAAGGAACAAGTAAAATAAATAAATTGAAACAGAAGCAAATACATAATCAACTATACCACTGCATATGTTCACCTTCCCATTTTTTCCCACTTTATCTCTCATCTTCACCATATTTTATGTCCTCCTCTTTTGCTGCTTTCTGTTTCTTAATGTAGGTAATCAAATATCTTTCAAATGCCTGATACCCTTCATTTTTTCCTACTGGTATGTACACAGTTCCTAGTAATCTCTAAACATCTTAATTACAATTCTTACCATATTAACAAACCTTAATCTAGCTCATAATATCTTATAGAAAATATAGACATATGCGGTAAAGAAGCAAAAATAAATCCTATAAGTGTGGCATACTTACATCTAATCTGACCTCCAAAAATTTAAGGAATTCAGTCATAAATTGTAGAAAGGAAAAAATTAGAGATCTGTAAGTAATGTGATTTCCAAGAGCTTAACAGAGTTTCTCATCTCTGAAAAATTTAAAATAGCTCCATTACAGCTTAGCAAATATTTCATTTAAAAAGTAAAGTTATTAACAACAAAATGAAAATATAAAATACAAAAGCCATTACATAGCCAGGTTCGTAATACTCAAATGTGGATTACTTAGAGGATTACTGCTTTGTATGAATGAGAAGTCAGTTTTGTCTAGGATGCAGTCTTCCTTTCCTCAGTATTTTACTTAAGTTCAACATGTTAACTAAAACTCTGTAAGAGAAGGAAAGTGAGCCAATAAATTCTTACCAATTCATTTAATTTGTGTTTCTGATTTTACAAATTAATTCAAATATTCAACTAAATAGAAAACTGTTAGAAGAAAAAAAAGTTTAGTCTGAACTCTTAAAAAATTCAAATCCCAGACCACTATAATTAAAACAATTTCAATTGACCCCCTACTTGCATAAACTGCAAAGGTCATATGAATTATGAAACTATGGCCCAAATATAATAGGAGCTAAAAGGTATATAATATAATGGGGATGGATGAATGAGAACTGTGTAGCAGGTAACGTGGAAGAAAAATGTAGCTTCTTCATAAAGGCAGTGTCTGATATCCTATTCTAATTTCAATATGCCACTGCATTTTACATCAGTTATAGCTTCTAACAAGCTGTAACAAGGAATTTTGTGATCAAGACTAGCTGTGGCTAGTGTCACTTTTGATTAGAACAGAGCAGATGATGAGTTTTTAATAACACCAAAAAGAGTTCCATAATAATTATGAAACTTTGTCAATTTTTTCCACAGCAACACGGCATCAACACACTGATCATCTTCTAGAAGTCATAGCATAATGGGAGGAACTATTGAGTGAAAAGAAGGTCAGAAAGCCTGAATTTGAAAGCAAACTCTCCTTAACTGCAGAATGTAAATCTATCAACAGGAACTAAAAGGAACAGCTTTGCCTCCAACAGAGTCTGAATACATAAGTGCTGAGAGGATTCCAAGCATCACTTTTACAAAAGTGAGTTGGAATAAGTGAAAGATGAATTCTAAAAAGAAATGATGGAGCTGTGGGAAACATAGGAAACACACTAGCAGGGAGGAAAGAACATTACAGTCATGGAAACAAGGATAAAAATCTGTCAATCAAGTAACACATTAAATCTGATTCCTGGAGTTGTATATATAATTATTTAACACCTTTAGTGCATTACAATAAATACATCAGATATATGACTCTAATGCCGTTAAAATTCACTTAATAAAGATAAAAAAACCCTGATTCTTCCTAGGCATACATTGAAATAGATAAAAGAGTGTAAAAAGCTAATGCACAGCAAGTTTAACTGCATAGTTAGATATTTATTCATGTCTTCATGCAAAAAAGGAAATAATTAGGTGTTTGCTTTTAAGAGTAACTTTTTTTACAACACCTACTACAATAAGGGGGGGGGTCCTTTTATGTTTCTGAAAAACCAAACGCAGCAAAATAATTGATTCTGCTCAATAAATTCTCAATAAAATATGGGATCCAAACATACAAAAATCAGGTAATTCCCCTTCAAGATAGTTAAGAATTGAAATCTGAAAAGGAAACATTTTCCTATAACTTATCACTTAGCCAGAAATGTGCCATATGCTTGAATAACAGTATAATGAAGCAGGATTTAGCCTTTACATACTTTGAATAATAGGTCAATAAAACAGGATTATATAAAACATAACTGTTTGGGGTTGGATGAAAAAGTCAAGTTTTTCAGAACATGCCAGAAAATCTTTAAGGTAGCAGATAATTTATCTTCAGATAAATTACCAGCAGTATAATACTATTTTTACATCTGTATACTATGTAATAAATAATGCCTACTGTGTTACATAACCATAGCAAGCAATATTAATCATTCTGCCTGGTAAAAATCTCTCCTTTTGACCAAAACTTTATCTTTAACCAAGATGAAATATTTCATCAACCATAATCCCAGCAGCATATGGAAGGAGAATAGCAATTGGTATGGGTTCTGGAGCTTGACTCCTAGATTTATACTTTCTCCTCCACTTCCTAGTTTAGCCAGGTAACTATGGCCAAGTCATATGGTTTCAACTTTCTTATCTATATAGAGGGGGGGGAGAGGCATAACAGTATCTGTCTCCAAAGTTGGTGTGAGGTTTAGGATGTTATTGTAAGCAAAAAACTTAGTGCCATTTTTATTATTGAAATAAGGGTCGAGATAGGGCAGAAACCTGCAACCAACAAGCTACATTAAGAAATGTAGTTTCTGCTAGGCAGATTTCCTCAGGTTCGTACCACCCACACATAGCAGTTGCTACTCAAATGCAGTTTAACAAAAGGGTTTATTTACAAGGAAATATTAACAGGGGGAAAAAAGTCCTTAAAGCCACAAGTGGCCAGTCACCTGCCACCATTTTCAGTCCCAAAGGTCCCAAAGATATATGTTCATGATGGTGCCCCTTTGCCTCTCCAAACCTGAGAGGCAGGCACTCCACATATTCCAGTCTTTCTCTGGCATCTTCTCTTTGCTTCACTCTCTCCAGTGTTTTGAGCTGCTCCATTTCTCCAAGGCTCTCAAACTTTTTCCACAATTGCTGATGTACAAATCAGCTTTCCAAATTGCTGACCATCTCCAGTTCACTATGCCACCTTGTTGCAGTGCCACTCTCTCCACACCTGCCACTCTTCTACCAATCACCATGGCTCCTTGACACCACTATCTCACTCTTCCATGGGGCTTCTTCTGCCCAGCCTGGTCACTCAGGCTACTCTTTACCCTCCTGCCATTCTCATGTCTCTCCTCTCCCCCAAAGTCTCTCTCCTAGCTCCTTCCTTTTATTACCCCTTTTCCCACTTCTCATTTTCTCTCACAGGGGTCTTCTCTCAGATTCCACCCACCCAGGGTATTTTGGTGCCAATATAATTTTTAACTGCTTCACTACCCTGTATCATTCTCACTGTTGTTATGGTCTAAATAGCTATACTAGAGCTTTAAACATTTCTCTGGATTACCTAATGTAGCTCCCATTAACCATGGACATTTTATGTAAAATATCAAGGGTTATGTTCTAAGTCCTAAGAGATTTTAGTTGAAATAGACTATATGGATCTATTCACCAGATTTCATAAGAAAAGAGAGGGGAGGAGGTTATCAATTAAGAATATGCCTTTATCATGCATTATATGTTAGAGAATGAAAAAGAATGTTGTCAAGAATTTTTAAATTACAAATTTCTGGTTAAAAAAGGACAGGCTGAACTTACATTTACAGGCACTCTCCCCCACCAAAATGACGGTAAAGGTATTGGTATTTTTTTATAGCTTAAATTCACAAGATAGATCTAAGAAATGAGGCAGCAATAACAAAATTATGGCAAATGACTGTTCAGACTCAGAAGTGTGAATACTAAGCAGGCAAAAGGGAAAGTCAAAATAACTCAATATACATGACAGAATCTCCAAAAGACTAAACTGATAGCACCAGGTACCTGTAAAAATGGGAGAGGATTACAAACAGAAAGAGTGCTTAAAAGTCTGTTTGAAAAACTGTTAGATTCCCGAATCCCCATTCCATACCCCCTCGTGCCAGTTAGAGAAATGCCCCTCACTGACCCCTGCAGAATCCTGGAGATTTATGTGCTGGAGATTTTTAAGTGTTTCTATTATTACTAGCTGATGTAAGGCAAGTTCTAAACATGCCACATTTTTAAAAAGGAGAAATAAAGACAAATTTTATGTGCTTCTCCAACTTAGCTTCCATAATAATGAAAACAGGTTTACACTCTCCAAACAGGTAAGTATTTTTTGTCGAATCTAACCAGACTGAAATAAAACATCTAAACAGAAGGATGTTAAAGGTTCCTCAAATGAGCAGCCTATCCAGATTACATTGAAGGTCAGATTATGAGGCTGAAACCTTAAAACCTTATCAGAATTCTTTTACTAAGGCTTCATGAGCAGGTTGGCTAAAGACAATCACACTTAAATTTAAGGAGCGCCTGAAATATGAAAGACATACTGAGATAAATGACCATATGAAAGACATACTGAGGTAAGTGACCAAACTAGATAAACTTGGAAGAAAACAGATAATACATAAAGAGAAGTAAATTAACGCTCAAAGAGATAAAAAAAATATAAGGACCCATGAAATAAGAACAATGTGGTATTTTTTAAAAAGCTAGAGGTCCTATAATAGAATTTTCTTTTTAATCTATGAAAGACTGGACAATAGAACTAGGAAATCTTATATTAAAGTAAAACAAAAAAAAAAAAAAGTAAGATGTGGAGAAAACTGTAGAGAAAAGATAAATTAGACCAGTTCAAGGTCTTAGAACACCCAAAGTAAACAGGAGTGGGGGTGGTGGAGAGAGAATAAGAAGGAATGCATGTGAATCAAAGGAAGGAATTACTAACAAATAAAATTGCCCAGAATTGGACCTGATTTTCTAAGTCAAGAGAAACCAGTACTCAGTGATGCTGCTGGGAAATGTGCATTACCAAAATGAGGACCTAACAGAGAAAAACATGTAACAGGAATTCAACACAAGAAAGAAGCAAATGAAAACTCTAGGGTGATGGGGAAGGGGAGGGTCTAAGTTGATAATTGGGCAAATCAACAATAACAACAACAAAACAACCCCAAACAAACAGGAAAATCTTCAATCAAGTTTAGAAAAGCTCAGGAGAGTTTGAGAGTTATATATTCAAGAAAAACTACTAGGACAATTGAAAAGATATTTATACCACATGGTAAGAGTTTGGGGTTATTAAGTTAATGATGAGTACATAAAAAGTTAACCTACTTTTAAAAAAATATATTCAAGGAAAAACAAAACTGTGACAAGAAAGAAAACGTAATCATAAAACATTGATACATGCCAGAGTTGTGGAGAGTATTTACATAATTATAATAACAAATATTAAATATTGCTCTAACCAGAATCTGAGTAACTGTAGTGTAAAGAAAACAAATATATGTGGCTATGGCAACCAGACAAGTGAGATAAAAAAAAAAATTCTCATTGTTCACAGTGAGAAGTCAAAAGAGTCTATGAAAAGCCAAGTGGCAGCAATATAAGTTTGTTATTTAGAGACAGCATAGTAAATAACAAAAGCGTCAGTTACAGCAGTTAAAGGTGGTTATTTCTAAGAAACCGGAGGTAGGATATGGTGACCGTAGAAAATGCAGTTTCCTATGAAGAGGCCTCAGGACTGCCACGCACTCTTTATCCAATGCAGTTACAGAGCACAGATAAAATGTATTTAAAACATAGATAAAGCTAAATGGGAAAAAATTAATTTCCTAATTGTAATATTAACAGATGCTCATATAATTTGAAAACTACATAGAGTAAGAATTCTGCCATCCAGATAAAACTATTACAAATGCATTGCTGTCTCATTGTCAAATATTTGTACTGCATAAACATATGCACATATGTAGATTGTTTTTGAAAGTTTTCATATAGTGTAAATTTCCATAATGCTTTATTTTAATTAACATTGTACTATTAATTTTACCATATTCAGGATGTCTTTAAACAAACACAATACTCTACTTTATCTTCCAGCAGTACATAATCATTTTCCTACTTGCTCATCACATATATTTTCCTTTCTCAATTGCCATCCCTCAATTTGTGGCATCTTTTCTGATTCCCTTCCTCTCTCTAGCCACTGTATCTCCTTTTATGGAATACCACACCTCAGTCTAACCTCTTGAATGTTGGTGTCTCATTAAGATTTCACCCTCTGTCACTTCTTCTCCCATTTTTCTGCAAATTGTTGGTTGGTTAAGTTGATGTTTAGTTGTTGGTTGTTTGGCCTGTTGTTCTCTTCCAATATATTGTAAATGTGTGTATTTTTTGTTTGTTTGTTTGTTTGTTTGTTTGTTTTACCCCGGGGCTTTCCCACTTCACTAACATTTGTTAACTATCCTGATCTTTTGTGCTTTTCACCTCCCCGACCTTCTTCCCCCTCCTACTCTCTCACTCCATGGTTCAGTCCCATTGGTTGTTTTCATTTTTCTTATTTGTTTGTTTGATTTTCCCATCATATAAGTGAGACCATCCTGTACTTCTCTTTTCCTTTTTGACTTATTTCTGCTAATATGAGTCTTTCTAGTTCCATCCAGGTTGCTGCAAATGACATGTGTTTGTCCTCCTTGATGGATGCGTAGTATTCCATCGTGTATATGTACCACATTTTTTTTAGCCAATCACCTGTTTGGGGACATTTGGTTTGTTTCCAATTCTTTGCAACTGTAAACAGGGCTGCAATAAACATGTGCGTACATGTGTCCTTTTGAATTAATGTCTTCATGTCCTCTGGGTAGATTCCTAGTAGTGGGATTGCTGGGTCGAATGGTAAGTCCACTTTGACTGAAGGGGGGATACAGAGAAGGGATATGGAGGGAGGAGGAAGGGGGATACAGAGGGGGGATATTGAGGGAGGAGGAGGGATCAATTAATGCACAATTGTGACAAATCAATAAAATGAATTTAAAAAAGACAGAATTATTGACAGCATGTTGTACATTATACTCCGTAGACTTCTTTATTTTATTACTTACTTTCTACTATTATCTTCTCTAGTCTGTAGCTTCCAGAGTCTTACACAAAGCATAAGTTTTTGAATTTAATGGTGTCCAATGTATAAATTCATTCATTTTAAGCTGTACTTTTTGTGTTGTATCTAAAAGATCAAACTCAAGTATATCCAGATTTTCCTTATGTTGTCTTCTAGGATTTTATAGTCTGTGTATCTTCCTAAGTTGTATTTTCCTGCTTCTCAAACTATTTTCTTTTGGAAAATAAAGAATAATATAAAGTCTTGTAATTAAAAAAAAATTTCACCCTCTATTTTCCTTCCTCATTCTGAATGATCTGTAGCTGAGCTCTACCCAACAGCCACTCATCTCTACCTTCTAGTCCAAACCATTATTACTACCAGTCAAGAGTCCTAGCTCCCCAACTACATTCTGCTACCTTCCAAAAGCTTTTCTCATGCAAGTCAAAATGAGTTGTTTTTTTTTTAATACAAATGTGATTTCATTAGCACACTGTTTTAAAACTTTCAATACCTTCCTGTTGCTTTAAAGGAAATTCAAAAATGCTTTCCTGCCTATAAGATCCTAAATAGTCTGGTCCTTTCTCTAGTCTCATTTCATACTACTCTCTCTCTCTAGCTCTCTATGCTTTCACCACACTAATCTTTCTAGTTCTTGAAACATACCAACATTTCTCTTGTCTCAGAACCTTGGCACATGCTGTTTCCTCTATCTGAAACCATTACCTCCTCTTTACCCCAGCTTTCTCCTATGCAGCCAAAACCAGATCTTCAAGATTGGAAACAAAGCTGTCCTGGAGCTGGTTAACACTAGATCTCTTAACTCTAAGGTAGACAGCACATTAATAAGAGATGTGTAGATTTTCCTGGTTTGTTTCTGTGTCCCATGAGTATGTAAACTATGTGAGATTAAGATTAAGTTGAGCTGGGCGTGGTGGCACATGCCTGTAGATAACAGCCTAGGAAACCACGGCTGGGGCTAGGGATCATGGTTCGAGTCCCGTCAGGGGCAAAGAGCGAGACCTAGTCCCAAAAAAATAGCTGGGCGTGATGGTGTGTGCCTGTAATCCCAGCTACCTAGGAAGCTGAGGTTGGGGATTGCTTGAGTCTGTGGTATCCCGGGCAACGTGAGCCTGTGGTTCCATGGGCAAAAATTGTGAGACATAGTCTCAAAAAAAAAAAAAAGATTATGTTGAGATCTTTTTCAGTTCCAGCTTCTTAGCACCTGGAGTTTATCTTACATATAGGAGATAATCATCTGTTGAATGATGCCCAAAACTGTACCCTGCTGTACCCTGGTTTTCACAACTCTAAATTCTAAATCCATATAATTAAGTGCCATCTCTACCTAAACATTCTATAGGTGCCTCAAACTCAGCATATTTAGGCATAAATTAGTCTCTTATATACTATCTGACAGAACCTATAATTTTTTCCTTCATGCTGTCTTTACATTACTGGTATTCTGTCAATTCTGTTCCTCAAATCTTTCTTGAATTGGTGCCCCCTTCTTCAACTATCTTGTTAAATCTGTGTACAGCCTCTTACCAAATATTGCTTCAGTCACTACAACTGCTTAGCAAGAAATCTTCACACCTCAGTATAAACCTCATCTGGAACTTCAGTGCTGAGTTATTTCATTGAAACTAAAACAAACTGACCCTGTCACCCCCATGCTTAGAATACTTGAGGGACTTTTTTGCATATGTGAACCACTAGTGCTATAATACTATACTACTGGCAGGTTGCTGGATATAATAAATTCCCTTTTCTCTTGTGCATTTGTATTTCTATTTCCTGTGCTAGCATACCATGCTCACTTAGCCATATGGTTAACTTTTTTTTTTTGAGACTAGGTCTTGCTGTGCTGCCCGGGGTTGTCTCAAACATGACTCAAGTGATTCCTAGCCTCAGTCTCCCAGGTAGCTGGGATTACAGGTGCATGCCACTGTGCCTGACTATATGGCTAACTTTTTAACTCTTAAGACTTAAAATAAAGATATGCTCCTCTAAGAAAACTTTTCTGGGCCCCCTCACTTCAAGCAGCATGGTATCCCTTTCTTTTTGTTTCCCCAGCATCCTGTGCTGCAAACCATAGGATGTACCACATTGACCCTCCACTTAATCCTGAGTACACAGAATTGCTACATGTTGCTTAATGTTTATCCTCTCAGAGTCTAGTAGTAGTAAATCTCTCCCCCTCCCAAATTATTTGTATCATAACTGGCTAACAATTCACTGGTAATATGAAGTTTGTATAAATTTTCAAATTATTGCACAATTAAGAAAATAGGAGGCTTGAACCTCATTAGAAGAATTTCCCATCTGAAAATATTCTGTAATGGTTCTTCAAATATTGTATTTATAGTTCTAATGGTAAAGAAAAGTAGAATATCCATCAACTCCTAAAATAGACTGTTAGGAGACACTTCTTCTGGGTCTCTCACAGCACCTTGTGTCCTGCTGGTTATGCGAGAAATGCAAGATCTTGACCACTGGGGTAATTTCCCAGTTGTGTTTATCTAGTGGGCCACGTTGAGGAATGAGATAGTCACCCCCCAGGGTAAACTCCTTCACTATAAAGCTCTTCAGTAATAGCCCACTGTGTATACAGTATCTATCTGTACCATATTCTATCACCTCTATGGGACTTGGAATAAGGAGAACTGAAACAAGTATGTTAATTACTATGCAGCTTGCTATGCCATTGTAGTTACAGTTTTCTGTCTATGACCTAAGAGTTCTGTGTTTTTGAGTCTTCTAACAGAATCCAGAAACAGTAACATGCTATTTCACAGCAGAGGTTATCCAGGGACTACAAGTCACCCTCCCACCAGACACAGAACCCAGACTCTGATGGGAAAAAGTTCCCTGCACTTCAAGAAAAGTGACTGAGACTTTTGAAATGAGAAGTTGGTGAAGGCGCAGGGTTTCAACAGCTTTGCTGAGCAAGCTTTGAGCTGATGTCCTATGAGTTAAATTTATTAACACAACTATGGTAGGAATAGATTTTGCATTTCAAACAATCCCAAGAGTGTCATCTATGAGAAGAAAATATGTCCACTGATCAGTGTTCAATGAAACTGAAATCCTTCGGCTTAGGGGAATTCAGGTGAGAAAAGCACTGACTAGGGTCTTCCCTCTACAAGTTGCAAGTAAGACGACAGCAAATAAGGATGGGGTTTCCTTAGCCCAGAGAAGTACTCTGGATTACAGAAACTCTAAACTGCACTTCGAAGTTAGTGATAGTGTCTTTGAATCTAAATATTGCATAAACCCTACACATAAATGTTACACTTAAAGTACAACTGATTTTAATGGACACTAAATCAGTTATTTTCTACATTTTCCTTCATTTACATTTCATATAAAAGCAGTAGTGTATTTTTTTCAGAATTATATGTCATCTTTTTTTTTGGATGAACACATACTATGCTTATTCCAAGGGAGTTTCTTTTGAAGCCTCCTTTTTCATACCAGAGGTTTCAAAACAGCATGTGATAAAAATCCCCCAATACAGAATCCACAGGCTGTTTTCAGGCCCTAAATAGCAGCAGTGTGGGGCATCTGATTCTGTGCCTTCTCCAGCAATGAGCAGCGGCTGCAGGATGACCCTCAGAGCTTACCCTGCTCCCTGTTTCCAGGACTTACAGTCATTACTGCTCCTCTCCCACCACATCATCCCCCCCCCTCACTTCTGTCCTCTAAGAGCTAAAGATAATCTCAAAGAAGGAGAGGACATTACTATCTTCACCCTGCATGGTCTACTACTTCTTTTCAAAGAAGATAACCTCCATGTCCACAGCATGTTCTCAGTATCCACAAGAGGAAGTAAGGGAGGGGAAAGGTGTAGAATTTGGCTTCTCACAATAATAACCTGGAAAATGGGAAGATCACAGGTGCCAAGATCTTTCTCCCCATCTTTATTATTAGCTTGAATGGTGGCTTAATCAGGGGTAGGGAAGGGACTCCAAAACAGAGTTGGGCCCACATATTAAAATGTTCCCCCAATTTGTTTATATCAGGTACAGTACAGTGACAGAAATGCATGCAATGTCCTCAAAAGAAAGGTTTATTGCTCACAATTCCCAAGAGAGGGTTCTATCAGACCATACAGGGCCACATGAGGAAACATCAAGCAGAAGGAGCAGGGGAAGCATGAACACAGCCTTTATTGTGGTTTTTCTTAGAAAGGTAGGGCAAGCCGAGCAGTCAGGACTAGCTCTTTTGAAGTGTGATAGCAGGCACTAGGGTGAAAGGTCTGCCCCTCACTGACAGCTACTTGCCCAGGATGCTTTAGCACAGGACAGAGGACAGAGGACTCCATGAAGAGACAGGAGCTCAGGACTGGTGGCTTTGCATCTGAAAGGCACACTTATTGTGGGGTGTACTCTCCAGGAACCCCATAGCCCTGAGAGGGACAATCTGTCCCCAGACAGTATGGTAAGCCCTAAGATATTAAAGTATCATTAAAATACAGAAAATAAAAATAAGGTTTAATTCAACCCCATCTAGATTATATTTCTTTTTTAAACTCTGGTAATACCCCATCTTTACTACAGTTTCCCTAAACAAAAACCCTCCTTGAAACACCAATCACACATTCACCCTGTGCCACAACCATTACGTACAGGTGGAAAGTATATCAGTGTGCTCACTCCAAATGGTCTTCCATCCATTTCATCAGTATGAAATGCTTACATCACAAGCTGAAATCTGTATAACCACCTATCAAAACAATGGAATGACCTTTGCTACAACCTCCGGAGAAGTCACACCACTGTCAGAATCATTCAAAACAATAAAGCTTCAGGTGTTAAAAAAGAATGCAAGATAAGTTTTTTCATTGCTTAGAGATTTGCATAAAATTTCAATAAAGGGAATGCAAAAATAATGCCTTGGGATTTCAAAGACATCACTAATGTTTACCATCTCCTATCTAGTCTGCAAGAGAGCAGACTAGATAAATATCAAGACCTTGCCCCTTCTTCTCTTCTGTTAAATTTCTGAACATTTCTGTTCTACCTGAAATGCTCTCAGTCATGTACTCTTAGAAGTCACAATTTGGTCTTAGCCATCATTCAGTGAAATAGATGTCTAGCCACAGGTACATCTTAAATCTCTATATTGATTTTTTTAACTGATAAACTGCATTTCATTGTTGGACAGTGATTATTCTGTGTAAAAGTAAAACTAGATCTATTTAAAACACAAACAAAATATCACTAACCAGGATTTTTAATTTGCTGTAGTTTTCAAAAACACAGGCATACTTGCTAGGTAATATAATCATCACAAAACAAAATACTACAGAGAATACTGGTTTCAATATCTAATATTGTGTTTCTAAGTGGAAAAAAAAAGGCAACCAGATATTCAGATAGGTTGGGCCCCGCTATCTCTGGTACATATATCAACTAAAATCATTACCCAGCCTAAAATCATTTTCTGGGAGCTTACAAAATAGTCATCATAGTAGATCTAACACCTGCCTGCCACTACTAATTGTTTTGGGAAGAATATCACAAAAAATATTAAGGCTACTATTTTAGAATGGCTAGTCACAGCAACATAACTTGGTTGTCCAATTCGTATGTTTCATGAGTCAGTCATTTCATTCTTCTAGATCAAGGTTTAAGAACAGGGTCTATACAATTTCCCAAATAGCTTTCTTAGCTTCTAGAGGATGCTTCCAATTCACATCATAAGCAAATAGTAAGACTATTAATTGTTAAGATCAGAAATACGATGTTTTGGTTTCTTGAATTAATTTATCCATGGCATGTTAAGGAATCAAATACCTCAAAAAAAATGAAACAAAAAAAATGCTAAGGGTCATTGATAAAAATTAGTCCAACAAATTTTGACTTTACACGCATATCTATCACTTCCTCTTTAGGGATTTTATGCTTTCCCCACTGTCCTACTCCTTTCCTAGTCATTCAGGACGCCCAAATCTTCATTTAAATTTGTGGTCTAAATACAGAAAAAAATTCTTCCCTTAGTTCTCAATAGTGCGAACATATTCAAACATTTATTCAACAAACATTTACTATGCAAATATCATTCACTGTAATTTTCAGAAAGACTTTTGTCAAGTATCATTCATTGTAATTTTTTAAAAAGAATTTAACAAATATTAATAGAAAATTAATAGAAAATAAAATTAATTAACAGAAATTTAAAAATTTTGACTTCTCTTTTTAAGGATTAGGATGTCACTAGAGTTATCTATGACATAAAATTCTTATCAGAAATATTGCTAACATAATCCTATTAAGTCAGCTTCAAGTTAAATTACAGTTATCTAGGCCATCGTGAGAGTTCCTTTCTTTATGGGTGAAGTCAGTTTTGCACTCACCTTGGCGTAACTTCACTTTCGATATCGAGATCTATAGAACAATTCTAATCCTGAAATTTAATGGTCATTTCTGAAGGAGAAGACCTACCTTTCTCCTTTCTCTTAACAGTTATAATACTCTTCCACAAGAGCACACCATGCTGCAGAGAAGCTGTGGAAAAAAGGACAAGAAGTATCCAGAGCTAGAAGAGCCTTAACAATTACTGTGGTATGCAGGAAGAGTTTGCATTTCATTCTTGAAGTAGTAATCATCTTAACTATTTTGGAAATATTCAGATAACAGGAACATATGTCCTAAGATTACTGTGACACAGAAACAACTCTAGTCACTAGTTACATGACCATGAACATGTATTTTATTTCTCTAAATACATTTTTCCTCACTAGATGATGTTATCAAGATGTACCTTATTGGCGGCTATGTGTTGTATAAAGTTAAAAGTATATTTATGTAAATTAAGGCCCTAGCACCAGAGCTATGTGGCAGATGTACACAGGAAGTTTCTTTCTTTTAAGCATGCCCAGAAGCCTAACAACACAGACTGGACAAAAACTGACTCATCTTCTCTCTGAGTTTACACAATCACAGCATCAAAGTTCTTTTTACCTTCATATGGTCACCTCAAAAGAATGTTTGCTTCCTCCTTTAAAAGTCCATAACACTTTGTTAGTGTTTCCCTAAAAACATTGTAATTATTTTTATACCCTTTTATCACTTATGTGGAAATCAAATGAAAAGCCAGAAACTTTTTTACTAAAAATAAAATCTCTTTTTAGTGCTCATCCACTTAGGAAAAAAGGATCAAATGGAACAATAGCAAGCAGCTTGTACATGAGTTACAACTGAGTAGTCAGAACTGTGTTTGAGATTGTGTAATTCCACAAATTTTGCACACTGTTAGTAAGAGTTGCATAGATATAGTAATTGTAACATCAGAAGGGTCTTGGTTTTCTAGGAGAGGAAAAATTCATAATGACATGTTAATATGTCAATGTGGTTGACTATTGTTGGCAGTAGAGGAAATTCATTTCCCTCAACTCCTACTTGCAGTCACCATAAAAACACAGTTTTGCTGTATGGTCAGAATGTGTGTACACCCACTGGTACATGCACAGGAAAAACAGAATAAAATGTTTGCTCTGTGAAATGAGTGAATGAGTTTCTTTGGATGCCTTTGTGCTACAAACTGAACAGCATTAACCCAAGCGCACTGTTACTGTTAGTTTTACTTTACAGTTTTTATTGAAATTCCCACACCCATTTTCCTGCTACTTTACACATAATATCAAAAATATATTTATAGCTCTTCCTGAATACACCATACTTAAGTGTATCAGTTATGGCATCAGAGATACCTGCTAGAGATGTCATATCCCATACTGTTTGTATCCCATCTAGACTACTGAGCTAGACACAATATATGTCATTAGCCAACCGAAATGACATAGAAAAGACTCTGCATTTGAGGGACACTATAGTGACTGGCTATCCTTTGCTCATCTTCCCAGAGTTGAGAAAAGATTATATATTTATTCAACAATTCCACACTTTCCGTTTTATCTTTTGCAACTTGCTTCCATTATCACAGTTATCACGATTAACCCAAACTCTGCAGCTCTCTTCTCTACAGTCTTCAAGTGCCCACCCATCTGAATGCAAAATCTAGTCACTAGAAATAACATTATAAAGTACTATGAAAATATATGATTACTTGTATATACATACATGTATTCACATACTATCAGAATATAAATTGACATATTTATCAAAAAGTCCAAGTAAATGTGTTATGGTTAACAAATAACTTACTGAAATACTGATTACAGTTGTATTGAATGTACAGATTACTCTGAGGAAAATTGACATCTATATAACAGTGTCATTTCATAATATTTTTTTCCTATTAGTTAAATCTTATTTTATGCTCTCTAATGGCTTTTACATTATTTGTATTCTTTTTAGGTTAGGTTACTTGATAGTATTTGCTGCTGTTGTTAATTTATAACACAGTGCAAAAACCCACTGTAATAAATATGCTAGACAGAAATAGACAACTGATCAGTGATATATGAGAAAACTTATATACGGTGAGGATGTAATGCATATTAGCAGGAAAAGAACAAAATACTTCTATTCTACAGGGGAAAGAAATCAGATCATATTCTCCACATCTTAAAGGGTGTTTAGGATGTCCTAAAGTGTTTAAAATCCAAATGTAAAATATGAAACTGTAAAGCAAATAGAAGGAAATATAGGAAGATTTGTGATATCAGGGTAGAAAAGGATTTCTTTAGACCACAACACAAGTACAATATATTAATTTATGTTTTGGGATATGATGACTTAGTTACTTGAAAATTAAGGATTCCACATCACATAAAACTCCACAGACAAAACTGATTATATTATAAATGTCTAAAAAATTAACAAGGATTAATGCCTACACTATCCAAAAGACTCCTGCTAAGTACTTAAAATAGGCAAGGAGTAATCAATCCACATTTATTCACTCAGTAGATATTTATTGAGTATCTACTATTCAGAAATAGATTGCTTAAGAGTATGGAACACCTCAATCTCGGACTTTTTAAAAACTAGTATACAGGTGTGTACAAAACAGGTAAGATCCCTGTTTTCAAAGAAATGAAACAAGAAAAATAGACAGTAAAGTTAATATACTATGTATACTGTGATACATGTTATAAAGATAAAGCAGAACAAAGGTAGAAAGTGAGGAGCAGTGCTCTTTTAGATAAGATAGTCAAAAAGTCTCCCAGAGCTGTGGTATTTAAGCAGAGACATGAGTGAGTCAGTTGAAAAGACAAGGGAAAGGGTGTTCCAGGCAGAAGACACAGCAAAAACAGATGACTCTACATCACCAGATAATAAGCACATGAAGAGATAACCAGCATGTGTAACGGATCCATGTGCATGAGAGAAATGAAAACTTAATATACTACTTTACAAATATCAGTGCAGCAGAAAAATAATCAAGTGTTGGTAGAAATGGAGACGGGAACTCATGTATTGCCAATGGAAAGTATAATGTGCCACAACCATTTTGGAAAGCCTGGTGATGGTACTTAGTGAAATGAAGTGTGTATATAATGTAAGATCTGAAGATTTTACATTGGAAAATCACAGTTGTCCCAACAGTCTATAGGAGGACATATATACAATACAAATCACAAAAGTATTTGTGGTAATTGAAGTTATAGGCAATCTGGGGAAAGGGAGGGGGTAAGTAGGGGATACTTAGGATATGATAGAGTCATAATCTGAAATACCTGCAGCAGTTACAAGTTATGAAACAGGTACAGAGATTTAGATTTTTTTTAAAATTACTGAGCGCTAAAATAACTGCGTTCCAGGTAGAGTTGTGGGGATAGAACCCCATGGAAAGGAATAATTAGAAATATTAAATAAGATCAGCTAGGATTTGATAACCATTGATGCTAAGTGAAGGAGCATCAACTCCCATGTTATACTAAACCCCAGTGTTGTACTATTCTTTCCAATCTGTGTGTTTGACATTCTCCATGATAAAATGCATTTATATATTACTGGGTGAAATATGCAACAAAAGATCTATGGTGGAATACTGTTTGCATAAATTAAAAACGTTATAAAGCAGCACACACAAGTGTGTGTGTAAATATACATTATATATTTAAGTTAAAGACCTAGCCAGAAACATCAGCATGGCTGTCTATGGAGGCAGAGAATAAGGGTGGAAAATTAGGATGAGAACATTTTAAATACAAAAGGAACTTTGCTTAAGTTGATACTATGTTACTAGCTTATGGGTTTATTTCAATTTTTTCACTTGAGGTCAAGTAAGAAAGCACTAAACAAATGTAAAATTTCCTGGGATCACAGAGGCAGGGTAACAATTTGACTCATTAGACACACAATCACACATTAGACCCACTGAATCAGATTGTCTGGGACTGGATTAAAAAAAAAACAAAACTACAGTTCCCATTTCATAGAGAAGCTGAAGGACAGTAAGCTAAGTAATATTTCAAGCTCATAAACAAACAAGTTTGAAAGACAGAATTCAAGCCCAGGATAGGTATTGCCACTCTTATTCACTACTCTGCCACAGTTGTAATATTGTAATTTAAAACCTGCACTCTGAGTCTTCTAAAATAGTACTTATTCCACATTGTCACAGTTCAATTCTGTATAGTTTATATACCCCCCTCAATCATCCTTGTCAACTTTTTTACAATACCCTTAAGCCTCTAAGTATTTTTCTTGAAATTCAAAGGTCTCCCTTTTCTACTTATTTGCATCCTTATACCCTATAAAGTACAGTATTCAAAACACTTCCCTAATATGAATTGGATGAACTAAAGTCCCACAACTACTCCAAGAAGCTTCCCTGATGACTTCAACACACACCCTTTCCTTCTGTAATTTCTTTTCACTTACTCTCTGTGCCATTCAATTAGCACCTATTACAGTAACACCTCATTTATCCAGCATCATTGGGAAAGGAAAGTGTTCATCAGAAACAAATTTTCCAGACAACTTAAGCATTAATTTAGGAAGCAGCAAAGTAGAGTGAAATTAATTTAGGAAGCAGCAAAGGAAAGTAGTACTGACTTTAGTTACAGATAGGTCTATTTCAAGTCTCACTTCTGTCATTTACTGGTTAAGTGTTTTGATCAAGTGTCAAATCTCTCATCATCTACATCTAACCTTACAAACTTATGAGAACTATAGAAATTATATGCAAAGAATCTCCTACAATATTTTTTAATAGCTACAACTCCAATCACTACTATGTACTAAAGCAAAATCATTTTTATAAATATGTTCATCATAGGTACATACAATGAGATTTTCCTCAGAGAATAAACATAATTCTCTCTTATAACCCATTATCTATTCACCATTTACTCACTCATTCACTAAATCTCAAATCAGTAAAGTTTCAAGATAAAATATAAATAAATGAAAATTTCTATACACTAACAAACTATCAAAACGAGAAATAAACAACTTTATAATAGTGACAAGCATAAAATAGATAGGAATAAATTTAATCAGGGAGGTAAAGGTCCTAAGACATTGATGAAAATACTGAAGACATAAATAAATGGAAGTTCTATGTTCATGGCTTAGGTAAATTAATATTGCTAAAATGTCTATAGTACCCAAAGCATATTACAAATTCAGTGCATCCCTACGAAAATTTCAATTTTTGCAAAAAAAAAAAAAAAAAAAAAAACAGCTCTCTATGGTACCACAAAAGACCCCAAATAGTCAGTCTTGGGAAAGAACAAAGTTGTAAACATGCTTCCTAATTTCAAAATGTATTACAAAACTATAGTGATCAAAAGAGTATGGCATTGGCATAAAATGGGTATACAGATCAATGAACAGATACTCAAAAATAAGCTCAATCACATATGATTAATTAATGTATCACAAAAGAGCCAATTAAGAACTATCTATTTTAACAAGTGATATTGGGAAAAGTGAAACCACATGCAAAAAAATCCAAAGAGGATCCTCTCAAAATGATTTAGAGATTTGAATAACAAGACCTGAAACCACAACACTCCCACAAGAAAACATAGGGGATAAGCTCATTGACATAAGTCTTCACAATAATTGTTGATTTGATAGGAAAAGCAAAAATAAATGTGTGCAAACACTTAAATCAAAAGTAAAGGAAATTATTAACAAAATGAAAATGTAACCTACTGAACAGGAGAAAGTATATATATCTAAATTTTAAAACTCATAAAATGCATAGCAAAACCAAAAGAATTCTAATTTAAAATGGACAGAGGAAAAGGATGGACATTTTTCCAAAGAAGTCATACAGATGGCCAGTGGTTAGATACATGAGAATATGTTCAATATTGAATAATGAATCACTTCATACTTATTAGAAAAACTACCATCAAAAAGACAAAAATGTTGGTGAGGATGTAGAGAAAAAAATAACACTGTACACTGTTAGTGGGAATGTAAATTAGTAGAATCAAGATGAAAACAAGATGGAGATTTCTCAAAAAGCTAAATATTCAATTACCATATGATTCAACAATTACACTTTTGAGTAAATAGTCAAGACAATGAATATAGTATCTCAAGCCAAGATATGAAAACAACCTAAGTGTATATGAATTAATAAAGAAGATATGAACACATACACTGAAATATTATTCAGCCACAAAAAAGACATGTTGTAGTTTGTGAAAATATGGATGGAACTTAAAAGTACAATGCATTGTGACAGAGAAAGACAAAAACCATCTTTGCACTCACATGTGGAATCTAAAGAAAACCAAATTCATACTACAAAAAACAAATTTGTAGTTTCAAGAGATCGGTGCTGAAGGACAGGAATATGGGTAGAGCTTGTCAAAATGCACAGACTTGCAATTATTAAAAAATGGGGATCTCATGTAAAGCATAATGATCATAATTAGTAACATTGTAATATATACTTAAAAGTTACTAAGGAAGTGAATTTTAAAATTTCTCAAAAAATGGTAACTTTGTAAAGTAATACAAATATTAACCAAGAGCATGGTCCTACTACTTTTTCAATAAGTAAATGTCAAATGTCACTGAGGACCTTAACTTACACAGTATAAGTATATAAGTCAATTACATCTCAACAAAGTTAAGAGGCCAAAACTATATTAGTAAAGGTAGGAAAACAATATATATATATATATATATAGACTATATATACATATATATACATACATGTATATATATACATGTATATATATTTTGTGTATACATGTATATATATACATGTACATATATACATATATAGTCTATATATATAAATATTTATATATATATAAATAAATGAGAAGAGAGCTGGTTATCCAGAACCAATACAAACATACTAATTAATGACTTAACAGTGACTAAGACCAACATGGTCTCTACATTCATGGACTTCAGTGTCTACTAGTCACTCAATTTTACTTTGTGTTGCAGGACATGAATGAAACAAAACAAAGTGCTAGGTGGAGACTAAAGGATTTGCTTTAGAAAGAGTGGTCAGCAAAGGTCTGTCGGATTTGATAGATCAAAAAGGAGTTAGTCATGAAAAGGCTGGTGAAGGAAACACTAATTTAACTGCATTCATGAGGTCTTGACATATCAAAGGCCTTGCATAGTCCAGGACTGAAATAAAGTTATAAATACTATAGGATTATGAGTAACAGGGAAAACAGCAAGAGCTGTGTCTGGAGAAATAGGTAAGAAATAGGTTAAGAAATTCTTCTTGCTTGAATGATTCCAAATTGTATCGAAACATTCAAGTCCACAAACATGAATGAACTTTTACAAATGGAGAAGTCAATTTACATACTGGGAGGTATAGCAGGAAATGAAATAAAAATTTATAGGATTCCTATGACATTTGTGGTCCTATGCAATGCTATCAAATGCTAAAAGCATAGAATGCAAAGATTACCTAAATTGACGCTTACTGGAAAGGGAAGTTTGCCTTTTAATAACATATTTAGTTTAAAAAAATCAGTAAGCTAAAGTAGTAAACAATGTACTCTCAGATTTTTCAATATCAACATATTAAATTTATTTATCTTTTATGAATTACTGAATTAGGGTCTATTTATCCTTAAGTAGTTCCTCTAAACTAGCCTATCTTTAAGTAAGCCAAATTTTCTTTTTTAAAAAAATTAAAAACTTGAATACACACACACACACAAACCAAATGGATAGACAGAAGTGGTTTCCTTTTCCTGTTGGAGCTTGAGGATGAAGAAATGGGGAATGAAAGTAGATTAAGAGTAAATGAATAAGTGAATGTGAATTAAGCTCTGGAAAAAAACTGACATGGACCACACATGATACTGTGCCATGAATTGATTATTAACTTGACCCTCTAAACTAGAGTCAAAATAAATAAGTAGGTAGTAATGTAGACAAAGTCTCCAATTTAAATAGCTAATTATGAAGCATAAGTATAATGCCAATCTCTCTTTTTAAGCTAAATGAGTAACAATTTCAGTAAATATAGGTGCACAGAGTAAATCTTGACATAAAAGGGAGAAAAAGGAGATTGTTTTTTATTAATTGTGAAAGATGATATATTTCAAGGCTGGACATGGTGGCGCATGCCTGTAGGTGGCAACCTAGGAAGCCATGGTCTGGACCAGGGATAGCGGTTTGAGTCCTGCCAGGGACACATAGCGAGACACAGTCCCCAAAAAATAGCTGGGCATGGTAGCGCACCTATAATCCCAGCTACTTGGGAAGCTGAGTCTGTGGTACCCCGGGCAATGTGAGCCTGTGGTTCCATAGGCAAAAATGGTGAGACCTAGTCTCAAAAAAAAAAAAAAAAGATGTATTTTGTTATGAGAAAAGCTATCATAAATAAGTTTGAATCAGCAAAATATAAAATTCTTACCAAATACAGTTTTGACTATTTTAAAATCAAATGCTTTACTCTCATTACTGAAAAAGTTAGAGAATAACTATTTTTAAAAGAAATTTTACATAAAGCAGTATCTGGAACTCTAAAAACATGCAGGTTTACTTGAGTTTTCTCTAATGAAAAGTAGACGTCTCACGCAATGGACAATTTGAAACATACTTTTCCCTCATGTCATAATTCTGATTTATGTGTAATCTTTCAGTCTCATACCACTGATTAGTATTTAATTTTTTTTTTTTTTAAGAAATACAGTCCTCTGGTAGTAAGGGGGAAAAAACCATTCTATAGTACAGTCCCAATCTAAGCAAACACACAGGTTCCTCTAAAGTGGTATAATTTTAGCAGTTTCATTTTGAATGAGAAATGAACCAAATTTACCTCTTGTTATTCTATTTCTAATAGAATTTTTGCTGAGTTAAAATAATTTTCCCTGTTAACCATATTTGTGTTGTTCAGTAGTGTTACATATATTAACACTGCTGTGAATCAGATCTCCAGAACTCTTTCATTTGACAAAACTGAAATAGCATACCCATTTAAAAAAATATTCAATGGAAAAATGGATTCAAATATGTACTCTGTGTATGCTCTATGTATAACCTTATACATACTGTAAGTACTCTATATATAACTTTAAGTTTCTAACTGTTTTTGCCTCAGATCCTTTATCTATAAAACAGAGCATAACATCTATCTTGGTAGAACCGTAAGATGATGAATGAAGTCAACTGTTCAACATCCTATGTTCTTCAGGTCATTAATATATATTAGTAATTTATTACAAAAACCGTACATTAACCCTTTATCTTTTTTAAATGACCACAGATTTTAAAGAATAAGGATCAATATTTTCAGGGAGCAGAATGTCACAAAATATTTCGCATGATTGTCTAACTAAATTGTTGGCAATATCCTCCAGAAAAGTATCTTATGCTAAGAAAGTTAGAAAGATATTCACTCTGCCTTAATAAGCATTACACAAATATGCCCATCCATTTTAAGAGTTGCAGTAACCATTCTAGTAAAAAAAAAAAAAAAAAAAAAAAGTCTTAAAAAATAGTCAATTACCTTGTCCAAATAGAATTCAACTAATGATTTTTATAATCTCCAGATTTCAACATATCTATATTAGAGACCATCATCCAAACTAGAAGATACCTTTTTTCCTTTCTCTTAAAAGAACCACTTATTTGTAGATTACTTGAAAGACACAGTACCCAAAATTTTCTCTCTTCTTCTATTGGTTCTGCATAACATGGAAAGACAGTAACATAAAAGTCAAAATGGTATTTTCTTCTATTATAATATTAACTTTAAATGAAAAATCTCTACCATCAATTATGTCAGAAAAAGAAACTGCTGCTGTTTTAACACTGCAGTGCATTGGAATATTAGATTTCCTAAGGCTTGAAAAGAGACTTAAAAAGACAATTTCTGATTATGTTAAATCGAGGTTATCTATAATACTATCCAATCACATGAATTTGAAAATCTTAATAGTAATCCTTTAAAACAAAAGGAAAAACATAACATAAATTTAGTAACTAAAATATTCAAAAATATCATGTTAAACCATCTAACTTCCATGTTTAATTCTATTCAGTTTCTAAATATGGAACTGTAGTTTCACTTTCTCAAAACAAAGTGGCAATCTACAAACCAGTGTATGGATAAATACGTCAATATAAACATATGTTAAGATTACCAGTCTTTATAAAACAAAGTACAGTAGATCCTATGAATAACTTCATTTCTTTCAGTATCATTTTGTCATAATGCTGATGAGACCAAAGAATTTTACCTACCTGGTCAAGATCACATGTGTATGGAATTTGCACCTTCTCCTAGGTATGCATGGGTTTTCTCCAGATACTCAGGTCTCCTTACATTCCAAAGATGTGCACATCATAAGGTTTACTGGCATGTCTAACTTATGCCAGTCTATGTGTGTCTGTGATGGAAGGTGTGCTGTCCAGGGACAGTTCTCCCACCTGTGCCCCTAGCTACTGAGATGGGCTCTCTACCTGTTGGGGTGGCATCTGTCATTAACATAGCTGAAGTTAGTGCACTGATAGTAACCTTGAGAAGAAAGAGTGTAGCTAGGAAGTAGGATATACTTACACTTGCCTTTTGCTTTAGTACTGTAAACTTCAATGACTTGGTAAAATTATGGAGATTTGATTTTCTGACTTGATTGTTACAGGGCCTAGGTAAACAAACATTAGGTTGGCTATGGCCAAGGTGAGGTTGATGGCCCTTCATCAGAATTCACAGTTTTCTTTCAGGAGGTTCGAAGGGGAGGGAGAAAAGAAAAACAAGGCTTTCGTGATGTGAGATGACTGACAAGGCTGTGCTCCCAAAAGGGAGGGAAAACAGAAAAGCTATAAAAAGATTTGGGAGAGAAACAAGGATTTGGCCATTTTTGGAAGAGGATGAGGGCCTGGCCATGAAGGCTGTGTCAGGATGGGGCCAGTGCTCTTCGACTGGGCTGGTGAACTCAAGAGCCTCAGCCTGCATAAGCTAATGGTGTAGGCTAAAGTCATCTAAAGAGTTTGGAGATTTGAACTTTGTGTTGGAGCTTGTTTCATCTAGTTTGTTTTAGATGTCTTTGGAGAAGCCATGAGTGCAGCATGAGAAAATGACCCTGATGTTGGTTCCTATATGTTGGAGCTTTTCTACTGCCTAAAGTTGGGATGGATGCTGAAAGAAAAGAAGAACACCATGTCTTGGACCATGTGCTTGGAGGAAGCTGAAACAGACACCAAGGAGAAAAGAGGAATGCCTTGCTTTTGGAACACATGCTGGTGAACTCAGATTGATTGGACATGTGGTGAGGTGACCAGGGACTAAAGGACAGTTTTGGACATGTGGTGGGGTAAATGGGTTTTTCAAGTTTATTTTATTGCACATATAATGGGGCATGTGGGGTTTTACATGCTTATTTTGTATTACATATTTAGGTAATCACTTCTTTACTCGCTTACTTAGTAACAAATAGCTTGATCACTTTAAGGAGTTTGGTCTGGCTTTGGGATTACATAGGAAGGCTTTGAAGGCTTTGGGCTGAGAAAGAACCCTGAAAGGGGCAGGCAGGAGACAGGTCTGGGGATAAAAGTTTTTTTCTTTAGTAGTAGATGGAAAGGGCCCTGAGGCAAGCAGCAGGTATCTAAATGACAAAGGTAACCTGCGTGTGGAAGTTTAAGGGTTAATAAAGACTTCTGCCCATTCTGCTGTTGGCAGGGATATGGAGAAAAAGGAACTTTCTTACACTGCTGGTGGGAGTGCAAACTGGTCCAGCCACTATGGAAGACTGTGTGGAGGACTCTCAAACAATTGAAAGTGGACTTAGCATTTGACCCAACAATCCCACTACTAGGAATCTACCCAGAGGACATGAAAACAGGACACCTGTACACACATGTTCATTGCAGCTCTGTTTACAATTGCCAAGATTTGGAAACAAACCAAATGCCTCAAAACAGAAGATTGGCTAAAAAAAATGTGGTACATATACACGATGGAATACTACTCATCAATCAAGGAGGACAAACACATGTCATTTGCAGCAACCTGGATGGAACTAGAAAGACTCATATTAGCAGAAATAAGTCAAAAAGGAAAAGAGAAGTACAGGATGGCCTCACTTATATGATGGATATAGGGGAAAACAAACAAATGAATAAGAATGAAAACAACCAATGGGACTGAACAATGGAGTGAGAGAGGAGGAGGAGGAAGAAGGCAGGGGAGGTGAAGAGCACAAAAGGTCAGGATGGCTAACAAGTGTTAGTGAAGTGGGAAAGCCCCAGGGTACACAATAATGGAATAATGTAATATAAATATAAATATACATATATATGCAAATTTTAAAACTTTAAATTTAAAAAAAAAAGAAGAAAAAAAAAAGGACAGGGTTATTAGGGAATGGAGAAAGAAAAAGAGAGCCATCTGCATAGTGCCAGGCAGGCAGGAGAGCTGCTTCTCTGCAGCGTAGATAATGTACTGCTTCCTTTTTTTTCTTAATTTATTTATTTATTTATATGTGTTTTACATCTTTGTATTCCCTGGGGACCACCCACCACCTTCCCTCCCTGATCACTCCCTCCCATCTCTACCCCTCCTCACCACTCCCCCAACATACTGATCCCTTTAATGGAATTTTTATGTACATGTCTATGGCCTAAATTGTCAACCGGAATAAACTTTATAATAAAAAACAAACAAACAAACAAACAAATAAATAAATAAATAAAATAATAAACTACTGCAAAAGTGTTTTCCAAAGTAATCATACCATTTTGATTCCCACCAGTGATATTTGGGAATCTAATTTCTCCCTGTTTTCCCTAACACTTGTTTATATCTGTTTCTTTTTTTAAAAAAAATTGTTACTGCCCAAGTAGTCATGATATGGTATCTTATTCTTGTTTTAATTTACTTTTCTCTAAATGGTTAATGATGTTAAACTTGTTTGCATGTGTTTTTCCTTTAGCATATTTATGTATTTTCTTAAGAGAAATGTCTATTTGGAAACTTTGCTCATTTTTAAATTGAGTTGTCAATCTTTGTAATATTTAATCTAAAAGAGCTATTTTTATGTTCTGAAAAAAATATAAAGGCTTCTGCCCAATTTGCATCAGAATAAAACATAAGTTTTTCTTTGGTTTAGGAAAGCTGATTAAAAAAAGGGTTTTTAGTATAAGTCTGCTCCCTGTTTCCAAATAATACACCCATGTCCCTGACCCGAATAAACAGGTTGAAGAATGAATGAGTGCATACAAATAATTGTTTAATATCAAAAGTGCTTTGGGTCTTTAGTTTGATGATGTTCTTGTGACCATAAATATACTATAGGAACTTAACTATTGTTTTTAGGTTATGGTATAATTAGGTTACAGTAAAACTGGTTTCATGAATATGCTGCAATTTCCAAGAAGTTATCAATGCTAAGTGAGGACTGACTATAAAAATAATTCATAATCTGGAACCCAACACATGCAATAAATAGTAATATCAGTGCACTCTCTAAGTTTTTTCTTAGCATCTTGTAAATGTGTTATATAAAAGTTTTGCTTTTTGTATGTTCAACTTTCTATCAACGGGTACCAAGATTAAATAGAATCTTGCAGACTAAATTTTTTGCAGACTAAATTATGCCCTTTTTGAACTAAGATTCAAATGGCAATTTACCAGAAGAAATGAAAATTTGCTTGTTTTTCCTGTGTTGTTGCTTTTTATACAAACTTCCCTTTTTACAAGTACAATAAACTACATATGCAAATAAAAGCAAGAAAGCAATCTGAATGCTGCTTTTATGGTATAAAACTTTGCAGCCTTGGAACTGTGTGTTTCATATAGAAGAAACCTTGGCTATAGGCACATTTGACTTTGTGCAGATGCACCTATTACTGAAATATATTATGCCCTTTTTAGTAAACAACAATAAAACAAAACAAAATATCTCCTCCTGCTATTTTAATAGCCTGGGGTATTTCTGCTAAGTGATCACCTGTCATTCTAGACAATTAAAGAGTACATTAAAGAAACATTCAACTTACACAATTAAAAAATTAATAATCCTACCATCACTGGAAGGAAAGAGAACTTAGCAAGTAATTCTAAACTATAAGGACCCCCAGCTCAATAAGTTTGAAAGACTGAAATTTCTAAAAGATGCTTAAAGAGTTGCTAAATACTGTAGCCTGCTTTATCAGGCAAAATAAACATGCCCAGGATCCCCCCAAAACAGAAAAATAAATATTATTATAATTATCTTATTAATATCAATCTTATCTTATTAATATCATTTTATCTTATTAATATCTTATCTTATTAATATCAATCAGACTTCAACAGGAGAAAATAATGAAGAACCTAGCAGTTTTAGGACTTCTCAGAATGGAAAATCGGCCAGAGAAGAGAACTAGACATATGGAAGAAACAAATACAGAAATAGTAGAGAGTACTACCATGAGTTTCAAACATCCAAAAAAATGAGTGCCCCCTGGTTGTAGGGATTCCCATCAATACATGGGAAAGGGAGGTGGGAGGACCAGAAGCCTTCAATACAGTCACACAGGTGAAAACTCATCAGACTCAGAATTGATATCTTCTCACCAACATGTTGTATATTTCACATCAATTTATTATAATCTAGCTAAATTAGGGCATTTAAAATCAATTAGAATTTGGATTGTCCTTTATAGTGTGCTCCAACTTTGCCAACAGATCATTCCTATTAGGGAAATAAAAACCTAATAACCCTAGATTTTTATTGATTCCTTTTTTCTCTCTAGAAACTCCCTGTGAGCTGATCAAATGCCACAATTAAACAGTATTTCCTCTAAGAATATGAAACTGAAAGATCTCCCATACATCTCAGTCATAGTGGCTATTTTCATCTGAATAGGACTAAACAGTACTTATTTCATCTAAATCACTGCCCTATCAAAGGAAAGAAAGTCCAAAATTCTTAAAAACATTAGTCTTGGAATGATCTGAAAAAAGTCAAATGTAACTAGAGAGACCATGGGCACATTGTACCATAATTGCATCATTTTATACAACTTATTACTTTAAATGAATTCCTATTTCATTTTTTAAAAATGGAATTTCTATTTATTTAAAGTAAATGGGCGAAATTATGATATTTTCTGATTAGAATCAAGAGTAAAAACCCTTTTGTTTTACTTGGATTAAAACTTCTTTAGGTGAATTGGTAGATGATATAGAACAGTACCACCAACCTGTCCCTGTCTCTTTGCCTTTTATAATTTCTTAAATACATAGTTTTAAAGGTCATTGTTTGCTTGTGTTATTTCCATGGTAATGGTAACTAGGAACATGTGATAAAACAGACAACATTATAAAGTATTTCTAAGCAATCTTTAATACTTCAAAGGACTGGTGAAACTCAAATAGATATTTTCCATTTTGATTTTCATTTGCAGTTTGACATTATTATCAGCCTTGTTCCACTCTATTCTAAATGACAGCAGGCTACTAGAACACTCACAATTCTTATACATTTCAAAGCTCTTAGCCCTGCCAAGAGGACAAGCAAAAGAGATAGAGAGGTATGTCCATGACATTGTCTCAGTACACACCACACAATCAACCAGCAAAAGATAATGAGTTACAAAGCTCATGAATTTGTTAAATAGATTTTTCTGATTACTTAAAAGAAAATATTTAAACATGCTATGCTACAGTGTTAAGCCAGTACCATCACTGGCTCTCTAATCAATCATTGACATCAAGACCATTGCCCTTTTAGGAAGATTTTTCAAATAAATGCCACTTAATTTCAGGTTACAAGAGAAAAATCAAATTGACCTATATATTCTCCTCCTTGTTGATTTTAAATTAATATAGGCCTGCTAAATTAATGATCAAATGAAAGTACTTAAGAATTCTGCTTAGAACAGCATGGTTGTAAACTTTAGTTAATTCATCTCATGCTGGATGTTGCAAATTATGTTAAGTATATATTGACAAAACTCAATTTATGGTATCTTTTATATCTGTGTAAGAAAAAACAAACAATACAAATCTTGTTAGTTTCAAGCTTTAATAAAGCAGTCATATTTATGTGGAAAGCAAGTATGTTACTAACTATATATCACATTAAACTTATTCAGATTTATACCTTAACTTTTTTAACCTAAATATTCTTTTAAATAATTAAGAATTTGTATTTTACAAATGACAATTCACAATATATTTTTTAAACTTTCCTATTGCCAGGTCAGAAATGTTACATACTATAAGATATATTAAAAAGAACATTAATAATAGCCACAATTTCTATCTCTTCTGTATGTCCATTTGCTTTCCTCTGAGTCTTGTTTCCTGTTTTTATGACAATAGAAAGTAAACTCTGATGAGTCACTTTAAAAACCTTAGAGGAGCTGGGCTTGGTGGCATGTGCCTGTAATCCCAGCTACCTGGCAGGCTGAGGCTGGGGATCACTTGAATTCTTGGAATCAAGATAACCCTGGGCAACATAGCAAGACCTAGTCTCTTAAAAAAACCAAAAAAACAAAAAACACAAAAACCTTAGAAAACTCCAAGTAGCCTCATGATGAATTCAGTCATTCTTAGTCTAGCTTTCATGAACCAACCTTTACTTATCTCTGTAGTCCTATCACAATTCCAGAATCATCCCTCCCCAAACACACAGAGAGATGGATCAATGAACTTTCACTTTTTACTTCTAGGATAGAGCATAGTCTCTCTCACTTGGAGACTTCTAAGCACTAACTGTTCCCTCTGAAAGCCCTGCTTCCATCTCTAGCATGGATTATCTTTTCCCTCTTACACCCCCCATTGCCTTACAGAGTGTCTGGCACAGAGCAGGGTCCTGAATAATAAGCAATTAATGAGTGAAAGAAGCAAATGATTTAAAAAATTTTTTTACTTTTGTTTTTGAGGTACTAAGAACTCAAAAATGGCAGATGCTCACAAGTGTTATCTTTTGTTGCTTTTTCCCTCTTAAAGGGGTTTTGACATTTTTATCTAGTAATATCAAATTTGTATTTGCATGTATGCAAACAGAAATTAATCAGGAATATTGAATGGTTATTTTTATTGTGTTGTGCTTATCTGTATTTTTAAAATTTCTCCAATTTGACTTACTTAAATGATAAAATAATAAAAAGGATCTTAGAGAGTACCATTAAATACTAAATGTATGGGTTTATTCAAGTATTCCTATGTATCCCTTCTACCAATTTATAAAGTAGAAAGAAAATTTAGAGGTACCCTACAGGAAGAAGAAATTAGAGTTTAATAACCAGGAGAGATTTCTTAAAAATACTTTTCATCAAACTATTGCTTTAAAGGTTAGAAATCTACTGATTGCAAACAGCTACTAATTTAGTTTAGATTTTAATTGTTTTACACTCCTTTCCCAGTCATCACTTGAAAATATTCCCTTTGATCTCCTAAAAATTCAAAAAGCTTTTAAAAATCATTTGACAAGTTATTTCTCCTTCATCCATTTCTCAATTCTGTTTCTCCACCTTTGACTCCACTCCTATCCCTCCTCCAGCATCAATTTTCTCCCAAAAAGCTCCCTCTTTAGGTCTGAATGGAATCACAAGCTGAACTCATCATCTTCCTCTTTGTACCTATCTGTTCTCCCACCCCACTATGTTCTCAAAGTCCATGACTGACACTGCTACCCATGATTACAATTAACTTAAAAACTATACATATAGGCCACCAAGTCCTGTCTACATGCTAAAATAGTCACTGTGCTACCCTCAGTGAAGAAAAGACTACTACAGCAGCTTACTACAACACCTACTTAAAGGATTTTTTCTCTCCCTTTGCCCTGCACCCCATACTACTTACAGAATGGTTCTTTAAAAATTCATCTCAGATGATACCAGTTTTATACTTAAAACTGCTTTCTTCCAGGTGAAACTGTATATCTAAATCATTTTTGAAATAGTTACTGTTTAACCTACTAGACTTATACTCATTACCTATAGTCTGACTGGTCACACCAATTTTCTTGCAGTTCACCAAACATTACATACTCTTTAATGTCTCCACTTTTCTGTTACATGCTTTCTTTCTCCCTCAGAATATGATTTCTTTCCCCCATCTTCAATTTGGCTAATGCCAAATGTCTTTTAATAAACATCCTCTTAGAAGTATTTCCTGAAACTCTTTGTAGCCTTAGGCTAGACTCAGAGCCTCTTTCAGGACTTTCACAACACCTCCTTGCATACTCATCACAGTGTTCTACACCGAGGGCTACAATCATTAAAAATGAGACCCTCTGGGCAGGCACACTGGGTGAGGAAATACTGCTCTGTTATTCAGATTTGACTCAAGAGTCCTCTGTAGAGACTGACATACAAGAGACTGGCAACATTTCTGACATAAGTCAAGGAAAGGGGAGATAGGAAAAAGCAGAAGGAATCCGATCTCTACTTCCCACTTCCCAGAATGTAAAATTTATACTACTGCATTTCTCAAACTAATTTTAAATGCCATTTTGACAAAACTCAACTTTTGAAAGCTAGTATTTTCTTAAGATATTCTATACAAAGATCTGAAAGACTCGTTGAAAAAAAATTTGACTGAAAACTTAAATATTGTCTTGGCTATTCTTCATGGACCCTATCTCAACCCTTCTGTGACCTATCACATATCTCTGGGTCCCACTTGGATTCCACAGAAAGGAGGTGTGGGCTGTGAAAAAGGCAGAAAAAGACTCCCTCCTTGCCTGTCCTCCTGTCTCTGTTACAGAGGGTTTGACAATAATTGTGGTCATTTTCATAAAACCAGAGCTCCAGGAATTTAGCCTCTTTGTAATGACTACAGTACCGACCAACTCTTACAAATGCTCTCTTCTTCTCTCTGTTCCCTTTCCAATGGGGGCAGAGTAAAAATTTCCTTTCCCCCTTATCCAATGGGGGCGGAGTAAAAATTTTCCTTACTGCTGATCTCTGGGTACTTGCCCATGTCTTTGTTAATTTTAATCCTGCATATACCTTCTTTAACTCTATTTATCTGAACCCCAACTGGGGATCATCCTGTTATCCTGTTGGGGTTCAGACTAACAGAAACAGAAATATTTTCTAAACTAGCAACAATTTTGCCACGTAAGTTGTCTTCATAGCGATACATCCATCTTACAGAAAAGTATGAACAGCTTTTAATATTTCAGTAAAAACTGACCTGTACCCAATCTTCTTCACCCTTGTATAACTGACACAAGAGCAACTTGAATTCAAAATGAAACATTCTCTAAGATGAACTCCTTTGTGAAAACTGCTCCCGATACATACACACATACAAATATAATACATACAAATTTGTGTGTATAATGTATCTTTTGGTAAGAAACCTCACTCAAGGGATGATGTCACCAAGATGGCCACAGAAGTGGTTTCTTAATTTGCTCCCAAGAGAAACAGCTAACAATTAACTAAAAGACACCACCCCGAGAGAGACCTAGTTTGGGGTAAAATGGAAACACCTTCAGGACATCAGAGACTAATATAGAAGATGAGTGGGAGACTGTACTTCATGGGACAGGAGGAGCTTAGAGAGAAATGCCTGAGTGGGAATGGAGTGAGAGAAACATCCAGGAGGATCACTGGCTCCATCAAGGACCCAGGGCTGAGGAAAGCAGAAACAGCATGAAGGCTTGCCTCAGCTTCCCAGGTAGCTGTGATTACAGGTGCGTACCACCACGCCCAGCTATTTTTTTGGAACTAGGGCTTGCTATGTTGCCCCAGACAGGACTCGAACCATGATCCCTGGTTCCCGCAGTGGCTTCCTAGGCTGCCATTTATAGGCATGCGCCACCCATGCCCAGCCTAAGGCTTACATCCTTGAAATATATATGGGACATGGGAAAAATAAACAAAAAGCCTTGAGGAAAAGTCAAACAAGCTAACAACCAAATTGAAGGACATAACTGGGGATGGGAGGAGAGATGGGAATGGTCAGGGAGGGAAGGTAGTGGGTGAACCCCAGGAATTACAAAGATGTGAAATTAATATATAAATTAATTATTTAATATAAAAATAAAAATAAACAGTAAATAAAATAAGGAAAAGAACAGATAAGGCACTCCATACAGCACTCCTCTTTCCACACACCTTGGGACTGGTATCAGCCTCATGATGAAAAATCACAACAGACATTGGTTAATTTTAGATTTAAGACTAACATCCAAGATCTAAGAAGAATTCGTACAACTCAGCAAAAAGAAGAAATGAGCAGAAAAGCTAAACAGGAACTTTTCCAAAGAAGGCATACAGTTGGCTAACAGGCACATGCAAAAAAAAAAAAAATGTTCATCTTTTAACAGAGAAATGCAAATCAAAACCACAATGAGATACCATCTGACACCTGTTAAAAAGGCCCATATCAAAAAAGACGAGAAACAAGTGTTAGCAAGAGTGTGGAGATAAAAGAGTAGTAATGTTGGGAATATAGACTGCTCTAACCCCTACAGAAAACAGTAAGAAAGTTTCCCAAAATATTCAAAATAGATCTACCATATGATCCAGCAATTCCACTCCTAGAATCTGAGGAGTACAAAAGCATTAATTCAAAGAGGTAAATGCACTCATTTCACTGAAGCACTATTTAAAAAGGCCAAACTTTGGAAACAACCCAAGTGCTCAAATGCAAATGAG
Source organism: Uropsilus gracilis (assembly GCA_004024945.1). Taxonomy (NCBI): domain Eukaryota; kingdom Metazoa; phylum Chordata; class Mammalia; order Eulipotyphla; family Talpidae; genus Uropsilus; species Uropsilus gracilis. Next base: position 45,733 of record PVHY01005701.1, on the reverse strand, counting down.
TAGATCAGGAATATGTGGGTATATACACAATTAACTGCTACTTAGCTATAAAAAAAAAGTGGTACTTGTCATTTAAGACAAATGGGTAAAACCGTAGGGGATTATAATAAGTGAAATAAATGAGAAAGAGAAATACCAAATGATTTCACTTCTATGTGAAACATAAGAAACAAAACAAAGGAACAGTAAAATTAAATCGTACCCTAAAAATCTGATTGAAGAACTGAGGTTACCAGAAGATGATGGTGGGAGCCAGGGGCAAAGGAGATAGCAGGTTGTATATGGTGGAGGACCACAAGTATTTTGGTGGTGGGTATGGTGTGGCAACATGAATCTGAAAAGGTGTGAGCCTATAACTCTAACTCATATACAGTGTTGTACACCTCAGTAAAAAAGGTGAAATTAAGAAATATAAAAAAATTACTTCAGAGAAAGAAAACTCAAGTTTTTCCATTATAATATTTCCAAGTGACAGAAATAACAATGTCATATTGTATCAAATGAAAAAACACTCACATGAAATACCTTTAATGGCTTCCTAAAAATTGCTATTGCTAAATGCACAGATAGTGTCAATTTATTTTTTTGAGACTAGGTCTCACTATTTTTGCCTGTGGAACTGCAGGCTCTCGTTGCCCGGGGTACCACAGACTCAAGCAATCCCCAGCCTCAGATTCCCAGGTAGCTGGGATTACAGACGCACGCCACCATGCCCAGCTTTTTTTTGGGGACTAGGTCTCACTATGGGCCCCAGGAGGGACTCGAACCACGATTCCTAGCCCCGGCCTCTTCGTAGGTGGTAAACTTTCAATACTTATAAATGCACATGATAGTGTGTAAAAAATAAAAGGAATAGTTTGAGTTTTTTCTAGTAATCACCACTACAAAAATGACTATGTAATACAGTCAACATAGTTTTATTATTGCTCCTACATGACATGGAACTCTCCAGATGCCCCTGTCCAAAAACAAACAAATATCAGCAGATCAAAGAGCCGGTTAGGAGAGACAAGGACATTCATAAATTACAGAAGAATAAGGTTTGTTTGTTTGTTTGTTTGTTTTTGCTAGATATTACATACTTCTCTGCTACTTATTTGTGACCCCCAAATCTTACCAAGAAATTTATGCCAGATTAATCTGCCTCTACACACAGAGTAATGGATTAAAGCTGTACCCGAAATTATAGCCTTAGTTCCTAAGGGGCATCTTTCAGATTCCTAAATCTCAGCTATCAACTAAGAAATTTAGAGCTATTGTACAGCGTTTTTGGTAGCTATATTCTTGCCTTTCTGTACCTATGATCCTTTAACTTTCTCAGTTGCCTCCTACCCCAATTAAAATGACAGATATATGTAAAGAGAACTAACCAAGGTGTCCCTCCCAATCTCCATTTCCATTATACCCCACCTTCTTTTTAAATCAGTGTTAAGCATAAAGCAGAGGCAAAATAGTTAAAATGGGGAGTAGTGTCAGAAACCTGAGCTGGAATCCAGACTATGCAGATTACCATGTGGCCTTGTACAATGTATTATCCCATATGTAAAATAAAGATTAGAGATACTTTATAAATTGCTAGAAGGATTAAGCAAGAAAAAGAGTCAGATTCAAAGGCAAATACAGTAAGATTCTACTTACACAAGGTACATAAAGTAGTCAAGTAGTCAAATTCTTTTGATGGAAAATAAAACAGTGATTGCCAAAAGTTAGGGGAATAGAGAACTGATTTTTTTTTTCTTTTTTTTTGAGACTAGGCCTTGCTATTTTTGTCCATGGAACTGCAGGCTCACATTGCCCAGGGTACCACAGACTCAAGCAATCCCCAGTCTAGGCTTCCCAGGTAGCTGGGATTACAGGCGTGCACCACCAGGCCCAGCTATTTTTTTTTGGTTGTAGGTCTCGCTATGTTGCCCAGGATGGGTCTTAAACTGTGATCCCCAGTCTCAGCTGCACTCCATAGGCTGGTGCTTACAGGCACGTACCACTGTGCTCGTCTAGAGAGTTGATTTTTAATGGATACAGAATTTGAGCTTGAGAAGGTAAAAAAGTTCTAGAGACGGATGTGCATGACAGTTGTACAACAATCAATACACTAAGGTCGCTGAAATGTACACCCAGAAATAATTCAAATAATAAATTTTGTTGCCCATAATTTACTATGGTAAAACAAAAGCCAAAAAAAGAATATTTTATCAATAACCCATGTCAAATGATTTTCCCTTCCTTAAGAAAGAATTTTTTTTTAAAAAACCCACCCTTCCCTTCTCATCCATTATCCCAGTTCTACAAATTGAAACTAATTGGCAAAGGAAGAGAGGAGAGTTTACTGATCAAAATTACTGTAACTTCACAAATTAGAAATCCAAACTACCCTAAATCCCAAATCAATCAATTTATATGACAAAAGGATAAGGATTCACACAAAAATCAGATTTTACTTAAGATATAATAGTTTTAGAGTTAAGTAATTGTGTAGGGTTTTGTTTAACTTATAACAATATATTTTATTTAATCAAAGTACTGACATAAACTGTCATCTAATCCATAATTCTCTGTTGAACTAAATCCATACTTAAACTTTCTTAAAATATGTATGAATCTCTACATCAAAAAAAAAAAAAAAAAAAAA
>PVHY01005701.1:0-43004 GCA_004024945.1 Uropsilus gracilis | reverse complement strand
GTAAAATTCCATTAGCATTATTAAATCTGTTGAAAGACAAAGAAAAGAGATTGCTCTATCGAAAATTCACATTCAAAATACATATATAGCGCACAGTAATTTCAACTAGATAATTCCCTACAGTACAGAAAATCACAGAAAGACTACCAAACACCTATATTATAGAAAGGTCAAAGGTAGGTCTTAGTCCTGATATTAAATATTAGAAATGTTAGGGGAAAATGAACTAGTGATATCCTAGCTGGTATATATTTACAACAGGTTGTCTCCATAATTCATTTAACCTGCAAATATATAACCACAATTCCAAGCATTGTGCTAAGCATTGAAAACACACTGGTGAAGATGACACCATGATTCTTGTCCTTAGGGAAATTACCAATCTAACTGAGAGATGAAACAAACAAAACAGCACACAAGTAATTCAATAATTTGAGAGATGTGAAAAACAAAAAATAGAGGTTGCTATGAGAGAATAGACTAACCTAATCTGAGAAGTTTAAGAAAAATAATTATGCCAATCCAATACATTGGTATTTGACATGTTCAATAAATCCTAGCTCTATGATCAGTGCTATTACAGAAACCCCATATTTCACTGTCCTCATTAGGAATAAGAGAGGTCTGAGAGTCAAGAGATACTCAGCCCCATTATCTTAAAAAAGAAAGAAAACCAGACCCACCATCCAATTCCTTAGTAAAAACCAAACCAGGCTCCAGGAAACTAGCTACCCATTCCAGATTTGATTCCTACTTTCCATATCCTCAATCAGTTGGGTTGATACTGAGGTTTCTCAGTGGTAGTTTAAGACTTAAATGCTCTCATACTAAATCTTCTGATGACTGACTATTTCAATATTACTCAGGTTTCTACTTAAATGTCTCCTCCAAGAACCTTCCTGATTCAATCTACAGTAGCCTCCCCATCATTCTCTATATTACATCACCCTACTTCATTACTTCATTACTTTTATAACGTGTATGGCTATCTGAAATTGCCTACTACATTTATCTACTTGTTCATTATGTTTCTCCTCCAACCTTGAAAGGTCCATGAAATCTCAGATCCATTTTATAGCCCACATCCTCATACAATTTCCTTGTCAAAGACCCCCAGTTTTGTGTATTTCAGGTGAGAGGGAGCAGCCCAGAGAGAAAGTTAAGTCAATTATGTAATCTCCTTACCTTTCCCAATAACTGATTTAGGGAAGAGAATTTTACAGATTTTATGAGTTATGAGAAGCTATCTCCTTAGCAACTTCCAGAAAAGGATTTCTTACCTGATTGAGACTTTATAAAGAAGGGAAAAACCTTGCCATCCTTCCTACCTTTATATCAGGTTGTGAAGGGAAGTGACACTGGAAACCTGAAGCAGTGGCCATGTTCAAAAGAGGAAAACCATAGGATGACAGAAAAGCTGATTCTGAACCTTGATATTTATGATTCCCTGAAATCAACTTTGAAACTACCTCTTCCAGACATCCTGTTACATGAGATTTATTTTTAAACCCTGATCAATTAAGCCATTTTCTACCTCCTGTTTTGATACCTGCAGCCAAAAAGCATAAACTCATAAGCCTCTGTTCCTTCTGGAACATTAACAGAAAACAGTACCTATAGTCTCTTGAATCTCTGAAGGGATTAAATGAGATAATATAAGTAAAATGTAAACCTTAAATTGTCAAATGGCAACAGTACTGTTACTATTAAAATAATAACTTTGTATGAGAAAATTCCACACGCTCTTATGTAGTAATACTCATGATTTTATTATTTTACAGAAAATAATAGCATAGGAAAGTAATTCATTTGCCTAGCTTTCTTCCTCAATAAAGTAGGTTTTGATTCTTTCTCAAGTAGGGAAATAAAAGGAGAATTCAAGGCAAATATCAGATCACTAAAGAAAAATGAACATAGTAATTTGCAGTGAGAACCTATATTTGGCATCAACTCCCCTACCTCTTCATTTATAGAGGTGGACAAAGCTACAGATAAATTTTCATTTACTCTTCCTATCATCACAAATATTTAATCAGTTTCCTAATATAGCTTAGATTATAATAATTAAAAATTAAAACTATTAGTAATTAAAACAATATTAATAGCTACAATTACAAGAATTCTTTAAATATAGAAAAAAGGAGGAAGTATTATAATTCAGTCTCCACTTTTTCTTTTGCTGAACTATTTGTTTGATGTGCCAAGATGCAAAATTACTACAAAAGATCAAATACAGGTGATTGCCAGGTCTTGTTTCAAGCTCAGTTCAATTGAATTGTGGTTTAAAATGTTATGATGGCTCATTACTATCAAAAAGCTGTTGAGAATTCTATATAAAACAGAATAATCAAAATCCTTGAAGTAAAACATGTGACTACTTTTGTCATTGCTAAAGTGTCGACATCAACTGAAGTTACTCTTTCAAAGATATATAGATTATTAATACCTTCATTACTTTAGAACTGTGCAGACACTTCTAAGTTCAGATAAGTTTTTGTCCTGTCAATCATATATATGGACAGCCTGTAAGGTTATTATTAAAAGTTATTACTAAAAGTTGGGATGTCAAAGTATGTAGCTTACCCCAAAAAGTATACAAAATTTTAAATAGTGGTTAATGAGTAAAATTTGATTCAATAATAAAATTTTGTAAGTGACCTAGAAAAACTATTCTTCCTTCCGTGTACCACTTTTCCAAATGCTTTTCAATAGCCTCAAAAAGTATGTAACAATTACAACTTGGATTGGCAAACATTGAGAATAGTTTCTACTATTTCTCTACCATTAGCGAAATCAAGTCATCAGTGAATCACCCTTTTTGTAGTGTACATAGGGTTTTGGCATAATAGTCAAATGATTTTCACAGTCCTAGTCCAGGTACGTTCCACATATATGTTAATAAAACCTTAGGTGAAAAGACGTTCCCATATGTAAAACACAAACCAAATCTAATGAGAAAAAATTTAAATCTAATGACTCACTTTTTATTCCAACAGCTCTTCAGACTTTAAAAAGTATATCTTATCCTATTACTCAAATGTTGTTTTCAGCCTTTACTTTGGGAAACAGTAAGCTGTTATTACTTTAGCATATATATGCATATCATTCCCATACCACTATCAAAGCAACTGAGAACACACAACAAAGACTATTCCCAAATATTTAAAAATGAAATTATCATTATTTTTCAATGAATGTTGTTGAGTTATATACTGTCATAAGTAGTATCCTGTCTTTTAAATTCAGTACATTCAGTACCCTCACTTCTCTGTTCCAACATTAATGCAACAATTGTGGTCCCTAAGGAAGATTCTAAATTCAAACTGTGACCTTCAAAAATCTTACTTCTAATTCTAAATTATTGGGGTGACATATGAATAAACTGCAACCTGGATATTCCAACTCACATCCCTGGAGAATATTTTAATTTTAAAACAAAATAGTTCTATTTTCTAATAGTAATTGAAGATGTCAGATATAGTTGGTGTACTACTAAAGTGTTAAAAAAAACTTTGTTTTTATTTTCTTTCTGAAAAAAAAGATAATTTCAATACAATTTATGAGTCAAAATTAACTCTAGATAAACAAGACCAATATTTAACTCTCAAATTCTCCCCAGTTCCTTTTCCTTAGCTGTGATCCTTCAAAAAAAATCTCTTTTTCATATGTCCTAAATAATGGAAAAGAGAACAGTCAAAAGAAAACTCTCACCGCTGACATATTAGCTACCAGTTGTTTAGTATTTTGGAGGAAACATCCTAGGGTTTGGAAAGGGAAGTCAAGTTAATATCTTGTAGAGAATTTAATTCTCACAAAGGAATTTCTTTATTAGTTTTAGAAAACCTGAACTCTGAAAGTGCTCACCCATCAATTTTCCAAAAGCACTTTTATTTCTTCATTTGTCCTTCTTTCCTTCAGAAAGAAAAAGATGGTTTATAATTTTGGAGATGAATTAATAGTAAAAATGGAGGGGAACAAGGTAATATTGGCAAATTCTCATCCTTATAAACTTTTCTCCATAGAATAGTATTTAAATGTTTATCAGAATATAACCACTAAAAAATAAGCATGTGCTACTTTTTTTGGATATATTCAACAAAAAGATTCATAATATAAAACCTAAGGTTTTTAAAACCTGAAGTTAGTCTGATTTCTGTAGCTTCTAGCAACTTTACCAAATATAATGTAACATGCCTACCTTACATTCAAATTTGCCTTAAAAATTTGCCTTAAAATTACATTTTTATGTAATTTTAAAGGATCAAAATAGATGAATAAAAAATATCAATACTCATCTATTTGCAGGTACTAGTTCTTTCTGTGGTAGTGGAACTTAAAGTTCAGCAACATTTCATAAAGGAATTGTTCACAACCACAATGTCTAATTTTAAAATCTAAGCAATCAAATAAAATTACTGGGAGAAAAATCTAAAGAAAGAATTCCTTTTTTTTTTTTTTTTTTTTTTCAGACTGCTAGCTTTCAGTTCTAAAATTTCTATGCCTTCCCCAAACCATACCACATAGTCTGTCAAAAGGAAGGTATAAGCCTCAGGGTACACTGATGATTAAGACTGCAGATCTGATTAAATCTTTAAAACCTATTATATCTGATTATATACTGCTGTTCCCTAAATCTGTACCATCCTACCCTAAATCAAGAAGGCAATGAGGTATACTGAAAAATGTATTTTCAGTTTCAATCATAAGTTGTAAAGTTAGAGAAATCCATGTCACAAATCCAGCTGGCACCATGTCCCTTGGTCAGTTACTTTTAAACTAGTCCGTTTTAGTTCTCTTATCAGTAATGGATGGGGGGAAACCTCTACTTTGCAGAACTGTTTGTGAAAAGTAGAGAGAACAAAAATAAATTGCTGAACACAGCAACTGGCACACAGACACTGTTAAGTTATTAACTAGTTATTTAAAAACAATAGCAACAACACTGAACTCAAGAAAGTAGAACTCAAATTTTCATAGTCTATTTTGGAGGTCACTGAAAAAAATTTCACATTAAAAAATCATTTCAGCATAACACCTTCATTTATTCAACAAGCATTTATTAGTTGCTTTTGACACCTAAAGGCACTATACTTAATGTCATGTATACCTTAGAGAAATTAGATGTATCAACCCCTGCCTTCAGGAAACTTTTATATTAGAGGAAGTTAGACACTAAAGAACCAATTACATAGTTACTTAATTACAATTGTAACCAGTATTACAAAGGGAGCTTGCTAAAGCAAGGACTAATCTTAGAGAATCAGAATCTAAATTTCTACACAAACATCCCACCTCCCTCCAAGAGTTTTCAATCATCCCCTCCATAATGAAATCTAATCCAATCCTGTGTTTAGACTTGGTTTGTCTGGTCTTTTAAATAACAAAATAAGTAATTAACCTTTCTGTGGTCTTTTTTTTTTATGTTTGTAACTGTATAATGAAATTAGAGAAACTGTAAGATCAACAAATGAATTTCAACTATTCTAAATAGTGACTTCTTAGTAAATGAGAAAGCAAGGTATAATGATATAGGTAAGTACTTAGCTTTCCATGATAAACCTGTTAGAAAACACTTTGAGAGATTATAAAGCCAATAATTTCATTTCATGTGACTACTATCACTCATATGACTCATTTTTCAGATTATTAAAGTAAAATATTTACATATGTATACTCAAAATAAATTACTTCTGTGGTTTTTAAGAGCAGAACAGGTCTAATTCATTTACCAAAAGAATTCTTCAATCAAGTAGCTTTTAAAAATTGGGCCCCTTAAATTTTTTTAATCTGGTGACACCCACTTTAAAGACAAGGTCAAGATTCCTAGACTCAGAAGTTAGTACACTACACTGTTGTAGAATTGTGCCATTACAGTCCCAAGTAAAAATAAAGGGAAAAACTGACCTACCACATCAACTGCCCTATCAAAATGAAACCAAGTTAATTCTGTAAAATAGAACCTGCCTCAATGTTTTAGATTCCAACAAGATTCACCTGGAAATTAATACAATAACCCACACCAGACTGTCAGTTCTCTACAGTGGCCTCTTCACCTTTATTTAGTCATAAGGCAAGCCAGTCAGGATTATAATGAATGGAAGAAAAATATTTAAATCAAATAGCACCATCTAGCAGAATCCTCACCACTTTGCTTATAAGAGTAGATGTTACTTGTTCAGTTTGATATAGCTTTGTCAGAAATGGTATTGTTTTCATAACAGACTCATGGGTTTGTAGTTAGAAAAGGACCACAAACACACAGGTCCCACTTCTTCATTATTACATCAAGTACCTTAAAAAAAATTTTTTTTTTTTTTAGAGATTTCAGGATACTGATTAGATCTTCAATCATTCCCGGGAGTCCAACTGAAATTCAAAATTACTTTTTCAACCACCCCAAAAATAAGTAAGATGCCTCCACATATTTTAATGTCTTCACCTCCAATATGAAACCCAAATACTCTAATCATTAAAACATCATCCCACCAATGTTTTTATTTTATGAGACACATTACAACCAAATGATTAATGCACACAATTAGGGTGTTATTTCAAAACTTCCATTCCAGTAACTGCTGTTTCTTAACCAAGCTACACTCCTATCTTTTACATATCTCTTGTCAAGACAACTAGATTCTGAATCTCGTTTCTCAGAAAATACCTCTAGTAAGGAAAAAAAAAAAAAAAAGGAGAGGGGGAGCATCTCTGTTTTTTATTTTGCTACATCAAGGCCTGCCACCCTTAAATCCTATGGGAATTGTGTGTGTTGCTGCCAACAAGAAGATTAGGAAATGTTCCCATCCCTAGGGCACAAGAAACTTTCAGGACAAGACTACTGGCCGCCTAAAACAAGGAGGGAAACTCGGTTGTGTGTGCTTTGGTTTTTATTTAGACAGCTATTTCTTGTGCGCTAAGTAATCCAAGTAGCTTTTCAGAGGTGCTCTCAGACTTTTCCCCAGTTTGAACCCCCACGGAAAGGCTGAGTGCCTGCAATGACAACGGGTCAGCCTCACCCCCAGAGTAGAGCTGGCTACTGGGAATCACTGATCTGCACCGAAAAGAGGGGTTCTTCCCCGGCGATCACAGCCACTATTCACTCCCCTTTTTAGTAACAAACAAATCACCGTTACAAGGACGTAAGAAGAGCAGCAACAGCCCTGCTTCACCATGTGCCGTGAAGGTGGCATCCCCAGCCTGGGGGGGCTTGTTTGTCGCCAGCTGTCTCTGAGCGCCCACAAAACTCAGCACCTGTATCGCCCATCACCTGGATGAAGCAACTCCTACCCACCTCGACGTCCCTCCGCAGCTCCTTTCCAGACCGCTGCCCCCTCCCCACGGCACACAGCCCTCTCGCGCCGGTCGGTCGCGGCCGCTCCCCAAGTCCCGGCCGCCAGGCTTGAGACCGCCGCCCCGCAGGGCCCGCCCCTCCCGCCGCGGGGGTCGCCGCCGCCCCCCGACGTTGGGAAGCAAGTCTCCCCCAAAAAGTTCTCCCGCAGCCGCCACCGCCGCCGCCGCCGCCGCCGCGTAGTTGAGTCTGCAGCTAGAGGCAGAGACGCCGGCCAGCTCCTGCAGCGCCCTGGGCTCGCCGACACTTCCCTCCCCGGGAACTCGGTCCTCCTCGGACTCCCCAACTTGAGCAGTGTCCCCGGCGCCCACCTCCCCAAACCCGGCTCGGGCGGGCGCCCAGGGCGGCCGGCGCCGCGTCCCCCCGCGGGCGGGGACAGCCCGACGCCCACCCGGCCCGCGCCCGCACACGCCCTCCGCGCCCCGCGCGCGTCTCCGCGCCCCGCGGGGCCCCGCTCGGCCGCTCCGCGCCCGGCTTCCGCCCGCCGCGCGCCCGGCACAGCCGCCCCGGCCGCGCCCCGCGCTCGGGGCCCCGAGCCCCGCCGCCCGCGCCCCCCCCGCGCCGCCGCCGCCGCGCCCCAACCCCAGCCCGCCCCGACCCCAGCACCCCCACATTCCCACCACGCGCCCCTCTGGAGACCCCCGGCGACTCTCCGGGTGCCCGCAGCCCCGGATCGCAGCTCCAAAGTTACTTTGCGAACCCGCGGTTTATTCCCCTCAGTCAGCCACACAAGTTTCCATCCTCGCCACCGGCACCGCCGCCGCCGCCCCCCGACACACTCGCGCCAGCCCGGCCGGACGCAGCCCCCCGCGACCGCCCGCCCGCCCTGGGCGAGCACCTCCGGGGAGAGAGCCGCTCCCCGCACCACACGCCCCCAGCGCGCACCCCTCCCCCTGCAGCCCGCCCCCGGTCCTCCCCGGGCGAGTGTGTCCGTGTGTCCGTGTGTCGCCACGAGTGTGCGAGTGCGTGCGTGTGTGTGCGCGCGTGTGAGGCGGCGGGGGCTGAGGAGCGAGACACTCACTTCTCCCGGGCCTGGCTGTCGGACGGGACGGCGCTGCTGTTACTCTTGCCTTTGCCGTACATGCTTGTGCCGAGAGCAGCTCCCACTGTCACGCACCTGTCAACCCATCACAGCCTCCCCGGGAACAGCCCCGTCCCCATGGCGACCCACGCAGCCACCCCCACCATTGGCCGCCCCACGCCGAGGCTCCGCCCCCTTCGCCTAGGCAACGCGCGAGACTGACAGGCCTCCCCTCCCTCCGGCCCGCCGAAGCGCGCGGTGGCGGCTCCAGCCTCAGCGGCAGTCTCCTCCCTCCTTCCCTCCCACCCCAGCTCCCTCCCTCCATCCCCGCTCGCGCTCCTCCGCCCTCCTCCCGCTCTCCTTCCTCCCTCCCCCCCTCCGAACCCCGGCGCAAGGGGGGAATTAGAAACTGCTCTAGAAGGATTTTAAACAACTGGCTGTTCCCTCCGCCGCCGCCCCTCCCCCCGCGCCGCCCGCGCCCGGCTCCTCACTGGAGAGAAGGCGCCGGGAGGGGGGGAAAGTGCGGCCTGGAGTCTCTGGATGGAGCCGGCGGAGCCGGAGCCCGGGCGGCCCCAGACTTCGGGGCGCCCGCCGAGAACACAGACAGACCCGCGGCCCCAACAGCCCTGCCCACCCCCCAACCCCATCTCCGGCTCCTCTCCGATCTGTGACACCGCGCCAGTGCCGAGGGCTGATCTCCGCCGCCCTCAGCCCTGCTCCCGCCGGTGTCGCCCCCGCCCAGCTCCCTGAGGGCCGGCAGGCGAGGGACGGGCGCGCGGAGTGCCTCGACCTTCTGGCTGGGCGGCCTGGAGCCACTCGCCTGCCCTCCTGGGGAGGGATTGTTCCTCCGGCCCCAGGCGTCGCCGGGGTGGCGTCGCCTGGCCCTGAGGGCCGCGCCCTGCACCCCAGGGGAGCACCCTGTCTCGGGCCTACCTCTCATCTTGAGAAGTAGGCTTGCCTCTCAAAATGGCCTGGGAGTTCCTCGGGCTGCAGGGCCCCCCCAAAAGCCCCTGCACTCACGGAGCACAAGAGGCATGGCCAGCACCCGCGCTGGTATCAGATCTGCCGCCGGAAGGGGCCCCAGGCATCCCCACCTGGCCTGCTTGTGTAGCCTTGGTCGAGGATGCCTACTCATCCTGACCGCTGGAGTGGAAAGGGCCCTAGAACACCTCGAAAGAGACATGCACGTCCTGCTTGATCAGAATGGGCCCAGCTGAGCTCCAAGCTGAGGGAAAGCTGTACCAGCGCTGAAAGATTGCCCGAGACTATTTCTGGGTCTTAAGTCCTTAATACTATTTCAGTAAATGCTCAAAAAGTTTCTGAGACACAACCCGGTTTCCCCCTAAAACTGTTTTTGTTCCCCACCCCCACCCCCCCTCGTGTTGAGATCCTTGTTAGTCATGTCAGCTGTGAGTGGAGCTGGAAAAGAGATGAGCTGTGCAGGTGGGGCCTAGGCAGGGGGAAACATTGGGAAAGAATGAATAGGGAACATAGAGGTACAGAACAGCTGTGGGACAGGGAGAGTAAATAGGATTCAAATGGGGGGGGAACACTTTTATCCTCACATACAGCTTTTAGTTTTTAGTAGTAGGGTCATAAAAATGCATATGGGAGCTACAGCATAGATGGAATAGAAAGAAATGGACTTGCTGACATTGATAGCAAGTGATAGGAATAAAACATCAACAGAAGCTTAAAGAAGGGCAGTTAACAAAAAATGAGGGAGAGAATCCAAAAAAGGAGTTGGCAACCAAACATAAATGAAAAACTGAAATGAAGAGTAAGGACCTGGTATGCTGGTATTAAGCTAAGTGGGGGAGGGAGCAATGAGCGAGGTTAAGCGAAAAGAGATAGAAAAGAATATTAAATGAAACCATAGCTATGATAGCAAAAGATGACAAAACAATGGAGACTGGTATGTGAAATAAGAAAAATACAAATACTTTTTATGAAAAGGAGAAAATTCACTCAGCATATAGTAGGATAAGAAAATGGGGGAAAATTACATTCGTTTAAGCCACTCAATTTCCAAGAAAAATAATTTACCATTTCTAACTCAAAATACTCCTTTTGTTTCTGATGACCTGCAAAGAGTTAGTGATTGGGGCACAGCATTCTGCAACTCTAAAGAAATGGAAGGAGGGTATCAGTAAGACTCCTTTTGATGAACTTTTGATCAGAATGCTCAAACCTGCATAAAATTGCAACTGTTCACCATCTCTGCTTTCAAGGTTAACATTATGTAAGTTATTCCGTTGTCCACATAATTCCAGTAACTTTAACCTAGAAAGTGAGTAGCATCTAAAACTCCATCATCCATAGAACATTCCCATTCACTTTACATTCCCTGGTGAATGTTGCTCAGAGAATGTTGTCAAGGAGGGGAACTCTGGCAGCTGCTGATCCACCCTCCTGCCCACACCTGGAATAAGGTTTCCATTAAAAGCCAAAAGTGAGCTTTGTGCTTTTAACTGATCTTAAAAAAATTAATTAATTATAGATATGCACAGTCAAGAACTGAATATCAGAGATTAGTTTGTCCTGTATTTTTTTTTTTTTTTTTTTTTTTTGAGACTGGGTCTGGCTATGCTGCCTGGGGTACCCGGGACTCAAGTGATCCCCAGCCTCAGCCTCCCAGGTAGCTAGGATTACAGGTGCACGCCACCACGCCCAGCTATTTTTTGAGACTAGGTCTCCCTATGTTGCCCTGGGTGGGTCTCCAACCCACAGACTCATGCAATTCCTAGTGTCAGCTTCCTGTCCTAAAATGGCATTAAAGGTACCCACCACTGCGCCCAGCCCAGTCTGTCCTGTCTTAAATGTGCTCAGAACACTTACATTAAAATATAGTTGGGCCATGTCATCTAACACAAAGCCAATTTTAATAAAGTTCTGAATCTCTTGTGGAATGTCTTAGAATTTTGGTTGTTTTTCCTCGATATCTAATGGATGACTTGGAGCTACGGTTTACTTGTGCTTCCCAGCATTGCGTATCTTACCACACCAATTCAAAATTTGATTTCTACTGAATGAGGATTGTTCTCGCACCACATAAAAGTGGAAAAATTATAAGTGGAAAAATATATGAAAAATCATAAATCAGGGTCATCTGTAAGTTGCGGTGCTTGCACTTGTGTTGGATTTCTCTATGGGTTCTAAGAGTTTTGGCTCATTAGAATTGCTTATTAGAATTGTCTTTTTTATTGGTGGGTTTTTTTTTTTTTTGATTGGTTTATCCTTGAATACAGTATTGGAGACCCCACCCAGGCTAATTAAATCAGAAACTTTAGGGGTGGACCTACCCTCTGAAGTTTCAGCATGCTTCAGGTAGTTCTTACAAGTAACCAGAACTACTTTCCTCAAGTATCCACTTAAAGACAGCCAATGGAAATCATTGGATCGCAAAGCAAGATTTTTAAGTTACAGCTACACATTGCCAATAACCCTCTCCATTTAAAGCATCAGGACATCTGTTTAGTGGACTTCACTTTCTACCTCTGAGTCAACATATTTGCTAGTAGGTGAAAATGTACGAACACATAGGTTCTTATACTACAAAACCACAAATAGCCAAGATTTAATTTACCATTTCCTAAAGAAAAGAAAGAAGAAAATAAGAGAGTCTGTTTGCTGTCTACTGCTGTAATTTATTCATTTGATTGGTTTTTGCCCAGATTTGTTACAAGGAAGAGTCCTTTGGGTAATGGCATATTTTCTGATATTTTTTAAAAATTAATTAATTATAGATCTGCACAGTGGGGTATGAAATTCAGAGCAATTTGGTCTTAGAATCTGGAAAAAGTAAAATGCTAAAAGGTCTTAGTTCAGAACTTGCCAAGTTAATGTCAGAGTTACCTTTTCAAGAATGTTATCCAACAATTACACGAAATGAAAACATAGCTATTCCTATACATGTAACCTTAAAGCTTAAGTAATCAAATCAATTATCATAAAAACATCTCAGCAACTACCTGAACCATCTCTGTTTTATTTTCCTCTAAATGTTTACACATGTAAATAAAATGCTTCTTTGCCCTTGTTCAAATTATTTTGAGTACAAAGAGTATTCTTTGCATCAGCAACTGTATCTCATGGGGCCAATATTGTAATTAATGAGATTTGAAACACATATTCAGAGCTAAATTTGAGATCCCAGACACAGAATTGTGTTGTTTTCGGGAGAAGAAATAAAGAGATTTAAAGCTTTTTAGTATGTAAAATCACAGTATATTTTAAAGTAGTTTTTGGATTTTTTTTTTAAAAACCTCACACTTGAGGCTGATTAATTTTGAAAGGGTTGGTTTTGATAGGAAAATACTAACCAGCTGAGTCACCAGAATGGAGTATTTGTAGTTGATTTTTTAAAACTTTATTCTTTCAGATAAAGAACACCACAATTTCTCGATCGGCTTGTTTTGTTTGGGCACGTATGCACACTTTTCTTTCTGGAACCTGTATCTTATTCTTAGAAATCTTTATTATTTTTAGAACAGGTAATTCATTATACCACCCTGCTCAAGTTCTAGACTGAGTATATATTTCTTGATTCTAATTCTTTCACGGGGACAATAAGGTAAATAATGTCTACATTTTTACAGTGCATGGAGCTTCAGAAAAGATTTCCTTTTACTTTATAGGACAAAGAGATTTGCTCTTTTTGTTTAAATGGATGCTGATCACAAATTTAATTATGTGCCTCCCATAGAAAACTTACCATGTTAAGTTAAAAGAGAAACACATTTAGAGTGAAAAATATTTATTAGAAATATTATAATAAAGTAAACATTAGGATGCATTTTCCTGTTTGGGAAATGTCCTTTTTTCCAAAAGGACAAAACTTCTATAATTCATTTTGTAAAGCTAATTTGTTTGTGAAAATATTATATCCTTATATTGATATCACTTTGCATTTCAAGTCAATTAACATATCCATTCATTAATACTCAATATAGCCCAGTTAGATTTTTTAATCAATTTTTTAAACTAGGTAAACTGAGTCCTTGCAAGATTCATTGGCATGATATGCTCCATAAAGAAAGCAGAACTAGTTTCAGGGTGAGAACTCTGTGTTCCTGGCTGACAGTCCTGTTCTCAGACCTCGAAGCCGCACCTCTTTCTTTCAGAAGTGACTATTCCACAGAGGAATGTGAGCAAGCTCTGGGATGTTTGTCACTCAAACTACCATATGAAAACTTAACTCCCAGCCAGACTAGCATGCTCAGATTCACAAACTGCTCACACGCTGTGTATCAAAGTAATAGAATGAAGTTATCATGACTATAATACTATGCAATATGGTCTCTTTTACCAGAATAATAAATGAAATGGGGCCTCAAATTAACATCATTCAACACACTGTGATTAGTTGAACACTAGCTCACCTGAGGCAATGACTGTTTTCTTAACCTATTGCCTGAAGTTTTTAAATCCCAATGTAGATATTGAGAAAACCTGTGGATTAAGAATGAGAAACTACAGATCTACCAGTTCCATTCATAGAGTGCTTAGTTTTGTTTAGTATAACTGAGAATTGGAAATTTAGTTATTTGAAATAAAAGAAAATAATCCTGATACAAACATCATGCATAAATTGAAGATGAAAAAAAATGAAAGAGCAGAGCTACCATGTATGGTAATTTCACACACTTTAGCACATTTTGCAAAACAAATTCCAAGTGTTGCAGTGTTCACTGACTGGATTTTTGTCATTAAATGTTGAAAGTTATGTAATAGGAAGTGTGCCAGAGAGTGTTCTTTATTCAAAAGTATTGCTATATTTTTTTAGTGCATTCCTAAGTCTTCACAATGGTTTTTCACCTAGTAAGGTTATGCCAATATGATGTCTTTGCACTCTCGGAGTTGCCAGAAGTCCCAGTCTCAAGAGGGAGGTTGTGCGACATTCCAGGCAGTGTCATTTCCTTCTGTTCGTAATGGAAACATAGGGGAAAAAAATACTACATTGGCTTTTCATCATTTTCCAACATAATTGGGATCCTCTCGAGAACGTGTGACAAAAAATGGAAGATGCCAAATTATATCACTTTTGCATTTTCTTTACCTTGAAGCAGTTTAAGAATGGAGGATAACTATATCATGCTTTTAATCTTATTAACATTATTAAAAAATATTTTCAGATAAGTGCTGAATAAACTATTGCCAAAGCGAAGTTGTAAGATATAAACAATCTTACCAGGATCATATTAACTTGCCAAAGATATACAGGACAATTTAAATATCTTTTGAGGGTTGTTCAAACAATTCTTTGTTACCAATTTGACTTCACCAGTAGATTATATGTATAGAAATCATATTCCTCAACAGATAAATAATTTTATAATCTCATTGACAGCTTTCTACACTTCTTGGACCTCAGTTCTTAAGGCAGAGAATAAAAGTATTCCCCTCCCACATGGTGCTGAGTTATTGACTCTTCCAAGGCAAATCTCCATTAACATCACCCAACTTCTGAGACCCAGGTTGTCTGTGGTATTGGGGACCAGTGTTAAGAACCTGAAAAATATTTTATTTTGCCTTATCATCTGCCTCTGTGCTTATGTCCTACTGTGCCTTCCCTCTAACAGTTGGGGGATTTTAAGTTTTTTGAGGAAAGTTTTAAAAAATATCTGCAGCCTTATGAACGCTAAAGTTCTTGCAACTCTCTGAATTAAGGATACTGATCTCTGGAATGCTCTTTTTTTGGCTCAATGTTTGATGTTCAGATACTGAGAAATTAGAGACTTCAAGACTGTGATATCCTTTATCCTGATCCTAATTTTAGAGAGAGGCAAAGATCTCATTCTGGAGTGGATGGAGATAGCCTGAGGAGAAAAATGATCAAGGAGGAACCCAGTTCAGGGCAATTCCCCTCATCCTTTTGAAAGAGTTCCAGCACCCCAACTTCCCTGTCTGCTCCCTTTGTTCTTGCCCTGGGGCTTCTGTCCTTTTTGGAGATGTTTGAATGTTTCCTTTATTTTAAAAAGAGTATTGGTCAGTGACACATCCATGTCTCAGGAATTATCCAGGCATAAGGAGTTTATTTTGAGAGTAGTGTGGGTGGAAACAAAACTACATCCCCTTCCCTCAGCCTCCAGTCAGAGCAAGTCACTGCAAAGGGCTTTACCAAATCACCTCCCACCTTCCCATTCCTCTTTTACTAGTTTTTTCTCTCTTCTTCCTTTCTTTTCATTTCAAAGTGAGAGGGAAATAGGGAAGTATAGCAGGAACATATTAGATTGAAATACATGAAATAGCTATTTTTGTATATTAAATTGGTCCACGGTTGGCAATGTTACATAGTTCAGCCAAGCAATCATTTCGATTCTTGCAAACCTGTCCCAGAATTCTTGAAGTACCAACAACACTAACATTATTAAACACTTAAAATGTGCCAGACATTGTTTTACGTAGAAACATCACTGTCACTCGGTGCTCTTCATGATTCTTTGGGGCAGGTATTATAATTTGCAAATATTTCTGGTTCATACAACTAGCAAATAATGGGGTTGTAATTTGCACCCAAGCAATCTATTTATTCAGGAATCTGACACACAAATCTCTTCAGCTACCCTCATCCCATAACACTTATTCTTTCATGTACTATGACTCTAGAAAGTTAAGCTTCTGTATGGATTGGATAGAGTGGGACCACCAGAAAATGGCTCATGAGATCTTGCTTCATCATGGTAAGCAAGCAGCAGTAAATTCCATTCTTTCAGTAAAACCCCCGAATTAGGAGAAATCAGAAAGAGCAAGTCATACCCTGCTTTATTGTAGACTTGTCTTTTGTCAAGTACATGGTTTCCTCTCATTTTGACTATTGTAAAATGAATATTATAGTTCACTATAGGAGAAAAGCTTTACAAGGGTCTATTTTTCTTTCTACATTGAAAACATGTAAGTTTGCTCTTTACTCTTCAATTGGTTAGTTCATATCCTCTTTCCAATATTTTCCTTGTTCATTCTCTTTTCAATTAATTCTAGTTAATGGACCAGCATGACTGTGTGATGTGGTAAATGAAATTTTAAACCACGATTGTTCGTTTTCATTCACATTTTACATAGGAACCTGGGTCACTGGATCTTATCACCCCTCATTCACTGGATCACTATAGTTAAACCCCCCCACCTGTGGAAATGGCCAGAGACTATTCCCCTATTCCTTAGTCAGCAGACTGCAATTCCCTTCATTTTTTTTTAACTTCTATGTGGTTTTCCTTTCCTTGTGGATTATTGTAGTTCACTGTTACTTTTCCTTCTTTTCATGTTTTTTTTGCTTCACTTCCTCCTTTTATTGTTGTAGCTGTCTTTTTCCTCTCATCACTTTTCCTGTTGCCTTTCCAACTGGGTGGGGCCCTCATCCAACTCACTGACTGTTTGGCTCTAGAATCTTTCCTAGTCCCAGGAGAGAACAATCTGGTGCCAAATAGACCCAATTTCTGAGACATCAGAAGAAAGATCCCGGAGACAAAGTATCCCTAAAGTTTTCCTTTATTGATTTTATATTAGAATGAAATCCAAGAATGGTTAATTAGGAGGAAAAAAGCCAACCTCACTCTCCTGGCCTCCTAGACCCAGACCATTCTGAACTCTTGACAGCACCAACATCCATCAAATCAAATAATGAAATCAACTTGGGTTACTTAGCATAATAGAAATAAACTTGTAATATTCTATTAGTGAAGGATCAATGTCTCCTGTCTTGAAAATAAACATCAGAGCTTGACTTCAACATTTATGTAGCAGCAGGAGACCATTATTTTGTGGCAACATTCGATTACTTTGACATCAAGACAGATTTATTAAATTAATAAATAGTACATGATTTTCAGCCTTTCATTTTCAACCCTCACCACCACCATGCCCACATGGTGATCTTCTGAAATCCTTCATCTACATTTTTTGACTCCTTATTAGCCATGACTTTTATTTCTTTATTTGTTGGTTTATAGTCAAGTTCATTTCATATTGCTTTTTTTTTTTTAGATGACAAAATTTAACTGGCTGTTTTATAAAAAAAAGTTAATCATGAGAATCACTAAATTGGTAATTATTAAAAATATTTCACTGGCATGCTATTTTGAAGAGGAAGTATTTCAGATGTGCTTTTCAAAGCTGCGAGTGCAGCCGATGGCAAAGTCCACAGTTCCTGAGGCCTCTTCCTCTAACTTCCAACCTCAGGGTCTTTGCCCCTCTGCCTGGAATGCTTTTCCTTCTGTTCTTTGCATGGTTGACTTTTTCTCATTACTCACGTCTGCTGGAATGTCCTTTCCACAGAGAGGTTTTAAAATGCTTACTCCCACAACCTCAGTCACTCTTCATCCTGTTGCTGTTTTATTTTCTTTGTAGTCATTTATCTGAAATGTTTTAAATTATCCTATTAGCTTTCCCACTCTGTGGAGTCAGTAGTCTTGTATATCGTCTCATACTATTTCCTTATATCCAGGTACCCAGTGGC
Organism: Uropsilus gracilis; assembly: GCA_004024945.1. Lineage (NCBI taxonomy): Eukaryota > Metazoa > Chordata > Mammalia > Eulipotyphla > Talpidae > Uropsilus > Uropsilus gracilis. The sequence continues at coordinate 25,184 of PVHY01005701.1, read as the reverse complement.
AGTCAATGAACAAATAGTCATAGGATGGATGGTTGGATGGATGGATGGATGGATGGATGGATGGATGGATGGATGGATGGATGGATGGATGGATGGATGGCTCTACAATGATCATACATGAATGATCTTGGCTCCTAACTCCCTGACATATTTTCAATATAAAATCTTTCCTGCCCTCTGGCCTCCCCCAACAGCCTGGGAACGCCTTACATTTTTAGAAAAGATAGTGAGTGGACAGAGAATATCAGCCTAGCTTCAGATTTTAGCTTCTGCTCTTACTCCAATTTATTGTTTCAGCATCTAAACCAATTTAGCAGGATTTTGTTGAGCAGGACATGAAAGAGAGAAATATTTCCTCTTCTTTCCTATCACTACAGATCTAACTTGCTTGGAGTTCCAAGTGGCTTAATGTTGCTGACAATCAGCAAACAAGTAGCACACAGTCAGCAGATTAAGTTTTCTGTAATAAGCTTTCATCATGTCACATTCCTGCTCAGAAAGCTCAATGCCTCCTCACTGCTTCTAGGATCACCTCCTCTCCCCTTAGATTTTTATCCAATCTGAGGCATCAGTACCTATAGCCTTCAGTACATTATAGTTACCTATACATATCTATCTTCTCTACTCCTTGAAAATGGCCTATTCATTCACTGACATTTATAGTATACTGACATGTTGGGCTTGGTATGGGAAATAGATTGTTAAACAAGACATTTTCCTGCTTTTATACAGTACAGTGGCTACCTCTCTTGGTGCCTTGCCTTTGGAAAGTAATTATTAGTGTTTCTAGAATTAGATTTTAGTGCTAGTCATTGAAGCCTGAGAACTTGGATTTGTATTCCCTCCTCTATCATCTGTTAGCTGTTTGATCTTAAGCAAGTCAGTTTACCTCTCTGTGCCTTTTTCACCAATTGCAAACTGAGATGATGTTATTAGCCATGTATTAGGGTTATCATGAAAACTGACTGAGAAAATGCATGTTTAGCACAAAGCTTGTCATATCATAAGTGTTTAGCAAATGTTTATGAATGTGTTCCTCCTCAGTCCAACTGAACTGTATCTTACCTGAACTGTAAAGATACAACATACTTGGCATTGTCTATCAACACTTTATCATTTTATACATGCAGTCCCTTGCCTTGAGTGACCTTCCTTACTCATCTCTGACTCCTAACTCCTTTGAAAACCATTCTCTGGTCTTATAAGCATGTCATATACATTAAAAAACTGCCTTTTATTAAAACTTAACTTTTCCCTTGTCTTCCCAGTGATCCCACCTGGTCACTGTCATTACATCATTTCCAATTTTACAGATTCAAGGATGGGTAAAATGAAAATTTCTATGCCATCTGGTCACTTCTGCAAAGAGACAGTGCCCACAATATCTCTGAATTCTAGTAAAGAAATGATTTCTTATCTTTAACTATTGATACAGTTTAAGTGTTTTCCTCGGTGAATCAGCAATAGTGATAGGGGAAAAAATTAGTCATCCTCCTCTTCATAATAAGCCTATATATACTTCAAGATAGTCATCAAGTAATCCTCTTCCCCCAAATGAACAATCAAAATATGTATTTGCATAGCTAATATCACAAACGGTCTAGGCAAACAGAGTCGCTCTCCTGTGAATACTATTAGCTTGTAGTTCATGGTTTAGGCTACTTCTCTGGAGTGAAGCAAAAACATCTTTAGAGACTTGGATTAGTCAATCAACACTTAAAATGTTTTTCTAAGCTACTCTTGGTAATTGGAATCTTCTAAAGCATTATGGAGGTAGAATGGTAATATTTAAAAACAACAACAGTACAGTCACCGACTCAGCAAACATTCACTGAGTGCCTACAGTATATAGCATAAAGCAGCACAATATCTTGTTAAACCATGGAGAAGATGCAAAAATCTATTAGCAGCGTGAGCTGCCATAAAGTTTAGAGAAAAGTATGAAATTATACTATGTACCTATAGTGCACTGGCACTATGCAAATTGCTGTGAGTGTACAGATAAAATTTCTGTCTTTGAGAAACTTGTAGTCTAAACAGAAGTGTAATAGTCTTATGTGTCCAATATAATCTTAAAAGCGCTATGAAACACAGCTGTGACAATTGGTACTCTGTGAACCTGGAGGCATATCTCTACCTATAGTCTACTTGATGTGTGAATGGCACCTTGAAGAAGGAATAAGGCTTACCTTAACAAGAACAAAAAGTGTACCTCAATAAAATAAATATTTTAATTTAAAGACGTGGGAAAGGACATTTTAACAAAGGTAGCAGCAGATGCAAAAACAAAAGGGAAAAAGAAAGCATGCATGCTGCAAAAGTTACAGGGCATTTGCCTGAAATGGGGTGACTGGGAGACAGTTGAAGAGATAAGGCAGACAAGCAAGACTGATTCATGAAGAGTTCTGTGTGAGTCAAAAACTTTAGGTTTTTGACCCTTGAACAGTAGAGAATTTTGTGTGGAGAAATGAACTGATATCAGATTTACAGTTTAGAAAAATCACTCTGAAAGTTATGTAAAGAGACAGAAGTATAGGCAGAACCAAGGAAGTAAAGGAGTATTACAAGGCTTCAAGTGTGAACTGATGAAGGATGGATGCAAGCCAGCTCATGGTAAAAAGACAAGATTACTTGTGATCTGAAAGTGGAGGAAAACGAAGATTGGGCAAAGACGATTTCTTTGACCATCTTCTTGCAAGATTTTGTTAATTATACATCAATATATTTCTCCCAAACAAAGAAAACTCATTCCTTATGTTACAAGTCCATTAACAGCAAAACTACCTCAAGTATTTTTTTCAGTGACACAAGCAAGACAAAGCAAAACAAATTAAAACTTCAACCTAGCAAAAGACAAAATATTTTTTAAAATAAATAGATACATAGGTTGATTCAGGACAAGAAAGCATTTTAAAATTCTGACTTAATCATTCAGAACTTAAATAGGAAAACCTCCAGATCACTTACAATTTGCCTGCTATTTCAGGTTAGGTTCTTGAAGGCAGACTCTCAGATGAGTCTTGAACATATGATGTTTATTAGGGGTTGATTCTGTGAAAGGAAAAGAGAGAAGTAGGATTGGATAGAGGAAGAAGCCAAGCCCAGTTACATGTCTGACAAAACTTCAGTCAATCTGGGAGAGATCTCTGGAGAAAATATCATCCTTCAGAGTGGCCCGTGTCTGGTCAATGTGGCCTGGTTTCTAGTCCCCAGTCTCACTACCACATTCAAGTTAACTGAGGAAGAGTATGATTTCTGGAGAAGTAGTTATAGCTGGTAAGGCAGATGCTGAATATATGGGTACTTTCCATGGTGAGGTGGTAGGCTCTTCCTTGTAAAATGATCTTTGTCTTCTACACCCACATATCCATGACTAGGAGGAGCTCAAATACAGAAACAGGTGGTCTTCCTCACCTTTGTAGAAGCTTAGTAGATCTGACTCTAGATCACTCCAGTCATATGACAATATCTTTTAGCTATAGAAGTTTCAGAATTATAGAAATTCTAGAATGGTATAAAGAGAAGAATTGAAAGTAGAGTTTAAAATCATTTATTAACAATAATATACCAGGGGTATACAATGATGTTTTACACACACACACACACACACACATAAACAATAATATGCCAGTGAGAATTGAAGAAAAACGGGGGGGGGGGGATCAACTATGTTGTGAGGTCACTGTTTTCTTATCTTTCTGAACTGACAGTGGAAGTCACAGAATTAAAACATACAAAGTAATAAAATAGCTTCATAAAACCAAAAGGAACATTGGAAAGTGATAAAGAATACTCCAGAAGTATTTGTGAAAATTTTATTTTCTTTCTTCTTTCTAATCCATTTCAGCCTCATATGAGCAATCTACACCAAAAAATTTAAATTCTCTTTGCTGGTGTCACTAGTATTTGAACAGTACTCATATCCAAAATAGATCATGTAAAAATTATGGCACAAAATGATGAGTTGAAGGGAAGATAATTGTAAAAGCCAACACGATGATTAAAGAAACAATGGTTGATCAAAGTTTAGTGTGTCAGATCTTTTCAAGCACACAGTAGAGCAGAGGGCAGAAATAGACAGAAGACCTTTAATTGTGATTCTTGTAACTTAGTACTCAGTCCATAAATTCCTCACCCTTCAGGATTTATCTCTATGGTTAAAACTCATTGATTTAGATCCCATAAATTTGTAATGTGGCTATAATACAGTTGTGGCATGTCATTCTGGCTGAGAAAATATTTTGCAAAGATTTTCCCCTGCAAAGCATAGCCCTGTGAAGAAAGGGACCACTAATATTCTATAAGCATATTTTCAAGTTTTGGGCCCAGTAGTTATTTCCATAATGTCAAGATGGTTATGATCCATGAACATGAGTCAATAATGACTTGAATTTTTAAACGAATTAGCCTATTTTTAATAAATATGACTTTTACAGTATGCAAACTATTTTTTAAAAAATAATTACATTTCTTCCTCCCCAATTTTTTTTTAACTGATTTGGATGAGGTTTACTGATCCACTTTTACACAAGGTAAAACACAAAATCCCTCTGTAACCCTTTCCAAGCCGGCTAATAGGAATCTACATTCCTCTCCAGGGGCCATGCTGAACCAGTGAGCCTCTCTGTTCATTCAGGCCTAGAAAAATCAAATTGGCACAATAATACAGATGTGAGTAAGATAAGAAGGAAGAAGAACAGGAAACCCAGAAATGGGTAAATGACAATATTTAAACAAAATATAAACCTGCATGTACTTCATTATATATTATATAGAATGTCTATTATATATTATCAATAAATGATTTTTTTTTTTTTTTTGAAACTAGGTCTCGCTATTTTTGCCTGTGGAATTGCAGGCTCACATTGCCCGGGGTGCCACTCAAGCAATCCCCAGCCTCAGATTCTCAGGTTGCTGGTATTACAGGCCCATGCCACCACACCCAGCTGTTTTTTTTTGGGGTGGGGGGATTAGGGCTCACTACTTGCCCCCCGGGGGACTCGAACCACTATCCCTGGCCCTGACCACGGCTTCCTAGGCTGCTGCTCACAGGCATGTGCCACCATGTCCAGCCCAATAACTTTAAACTCAGTTCTAAATTCTCATCTCAACACCATTCTTGTATTTCTCTAACTCTGAAATAGCGATATATCTGAAAGATAACTACACCACCCACTTTCCCACAAACACTTGGTTTTTGAGTTTATAGATGACAAGCTATATAACTTGCTTATGGAAAACTGCCCATTTAAAAACTATCTTAATTACTTTTAGAAAAGTCCAACAAATCAAGTTAAACGCTTTGATTTTTATAATGCATTTGTCTAATGAACAATTATACCAGATGCTTTTAGTTTCTTTTCTTATGGTAAAGAAAACCTTGGCACTCAGCACTACATCCACCAGAATTGTTCCAGGCAGGCCATGTGGCCCCACCCCCTTTATCTCTGTGAACCCCATCGTTGTACTGGACACTGGATTCTGAACCTCCACCACCCTCAAAACCAGAAGGTCTCACTGCCACTTTTGCCAGAAAAGGGATTCCATGAGGCACCTATTTCCTCTCATTGTTCTCTTCCAAAACAACTTCTCCTATGAACAAGTCAGCTTGACTGAACTAAAATCACCTCTGTGTGCCCTTGCTCTAAGAAAAGTGGGAAGAGAGGCTCTGGGGCTTATTTTCATTGAGGAGACAGTCTCTCCCGATAGAAACATAGAAAGGGTGCTCATAATATGGTAAGCGACCACAAAAGCTAGGCGTGAGATGCAACCAAATACAGAACTCAAAACGTGTGCATGACATCAGGGCAGACTGTTCATTTCCTGGTCATGGCGCGGGGAAAGGGGGGGTGTCAGGAGTAGTGGTTATTGGGTGGTAGTGGAGAGGAGTCATTGGAGTGCTTCTTGCTAATGTCTTTGCTTGGACTCTGAACTTTTCCAGATGGCAAGTACTCCCTGCTTAGGCCTCTGGCTGGGCGGTTCTCCAAGAGCTGACCCTCAGCCCCTGCACAGGGGCACACTGCCAGCAGCAGGGAGGGAAGGCTCACTGACACAGACACAACCTGGTCTATTAACAATTTGGAAATTTAACTGACACGCGGTGGGGAAAAGAACAGGTTTTCAAGCCTTGTTACTATGCATATGCTAATTATTAGGCAGAAGGGAACATTATAATTGTGTTATGAAACAACTAAATAAAAATAGAGTACCTGACAGAGAGCTTCTTTACATGACGTTTTCACACAAGAATAAACAATGTGTTCTTTGTAGAGTTTTAAAAAAAAAAAAAAGAAAGAAAAGAAACAGGGTTAGTTTTATTCTGTAAACTACAGTCTCTTGTTGTAACTAGACTAGTGTTTGTATTTGTTGACATTTTGATTTATAAAATCCTCAACAAGTTCAATTTCAATAATTCTTTTTTGTTCAAGCTACACCAGACAAAGGGGAAAAAGATTGATGCCCCTTTCTCCCTCCCTCCCTCCCCAAAATGGCATATGCAAAAGCTTTAGAATTCTCTTTGTTCAACTCTGGGTCAGATTTCATGAAAAAGTAATTGAAATTCCTTTTGCTCCCATTCCACCATGCATGTATGGAGGCCTGTGTTCCTAATGAGCACCAAGAAACTGCCTTCCACAGAACTATCTTTGAACTTGTTTTCCTCAACTCTTTTCAATCTTGTTTCTCTGTTTTATTTATTCCCCCTCCTAGATCACAACAGAGAATGTGTGCTAATTAATGTGCTGTTGAAAAATTCAATCTAATGCCTAGAATCGGTGGCACATACTAAGTGGTCAAAGTAGAACCTAAAGCAGGGAAATCAAAGGTACTGGATTCTGTTATCATTTTTTTTAACCCTGAATCACTGTGAGTAAAACCAAGAGTAACTGTACCTCTGAAATGACAAACAAGTGGCTCACTATGTACTCAGATTAATGGATTTGTTTGTATAATATGCTTTGAGATCCTTTGTTTAAACAGAAAGATAATAAACAGAGATAGGAATATGTAAATAAAATAATTTGGAAAGAGTTCCGTGTAAGCACACTTGTTCATAAAATGTTTTTATCTTTGTATAAAATGATAAAAGTTTAAAAAGGGAAGAATATTCAAAGTACAATTTATTGTAGGAGAAAGCCACCAGAGGATTTTAAAGAAAAGATTTCTAAATTAGATGTTAATTTGTTTGATCTGCAGAGAAATCTGCCTTCCCCAAGCAGCTACTAAACCTAATTGCTTATGACTATGGTAATAAGGAGTGCCCCCCCCCCTTAAGCATGTTTACCTGTGTGATATAACTTAGAATGATCCATAACTTCTACCATTAAAGTAATCAACAATAGAAATTATTTTTGAAATGTACTCTTTTCAGCACAGCTCATTTACTAATGCTATATGTTTCATTTTCAAACAAACAATAAAAAATTAAACTCAATTACTGGTCCAGCCTAGACATAATAAAATCTTCCTTGAATAAAATTCAAGGTAAATGATACGTTAACAGGTGACTCAGAGTTCTCTTCCTCTAACTCGGTTCCTAAACCAAAGACATTGAGGATTGCTCAAGGACACCCGGGATTTCGTGAGATGATTCAATAGATTGCTCCTGTCCCAGAACTCAGAAGACCAATAAACAGACCGAAGTTGCTATTGGCCATGACCCGGTGTCATGTCTGTCCTATCATATAAACAGAAAATGAAAACATGTGGTCAGTAATATTTCCTGACTTTTTGTGGAATGAAACCTTTGTAGTGTCACAGATGATATTTTAGTCTTTGTCAGCAGAGGTATGCCCTCCATTTTAGCCAGTGAGAATGTTAAGACATTTGTCTTTTTTTTTTTAACTAGCAGTTTAATGTTAACGGTTACCCAATATGACCCCAAGTAGCCAGAAAACCTGAGGATAGATTTTGTTCTCATTGCATTGTTTCCAAATCAATCAGACCCCATTTGAAGCACAAATGTGACAATGACCTTTTTTATCTTGATGATCTAGTTTATTTAATATTGGGCTTCCCTTCCCAGATTCCATCTTTCTCTTGACCATTGCACTGGTCTTCCACCAGAAAAGAAGATCTGGAAAGATAAAAAAGTGAATAAAACTTATGAACAGTTCTTTATTACTAGTGTTAGGGAATCATTTAGGAAGCATTAAAAAAGCAAAACCAAAAACATAATTTGAAGGTTTGTAACTTTGTCCTTATTGCAAAATCAAGTTAATTGAGCAATAATAATTTTTAATATATATTTAATAGCAAAATTCTGACTGTTTTCAAAGTGTATTCACAACATTATCTCCCCAAACTCCTGTGAGATATGAAGCGAGTATTGTTTCTTTTAATCATGGTTGCTACTCACACTATTTTACAGATGAGTACAAAAAACACTAAGTGGGCTGGGCACGGTGGCGCGTGCCTGTAAAAGACAGCTTATGCAGTTGCGGTGGGGTCTGGGGATCATGGTTCAGGTCCCACCAGGTGCAATACAGAAAGACCTAGTCCCAAAAAATAGCTGGGTATGGTGGCGTGTGCCTATAATTCTAGCTACCTGGGAAGCTGAGCCTGGGGATTGCCTGAGTCCGTGGTATCACAGGCAACGTGAGCCAGCAGTTCCATGGACAAAAATAGCAAGAACTAGTCTCAAAAACCAAAACAAAACAAAACAAAAAACCAAAAGTACTAAATGTTATTCAGCAGTCATTCAATAACTATAGATTGAGAATAGTAGAAGTTCCTCTGACGTGTGATACTAGATGCTTTCCACCTGACCCTCTACTCTGATTTTGGACAATCACACAGTGAACTAGAATAGGTGTTTTATATAACTGCCCACTTTACAAGTTGCTCTATTTCAAAAGTATAGTTGTAGAACTTAGAATGTCCTACTAGAACAATCATGTCATGTTCCATGACCCTCTGTGACAATTCTTAAGAACCTATTCCAAAAGCTAAGTTGAGTGTGTTATTCACTTTAATACAGCCTATGTTGCACTGGTCAATATTTCCTTAAGAAAGTTTCAAGGTCAAATAAGTTTGGAAAACACTACATCTCCTATATCCTGCTCAGTTTCATAATGTATATTTGCATATTAAAGGCTTTAAGAAGTTCTGCAAGAAAGAAAACTGTTTAAAATAGTTCTATTGAGAATTCATCAACCTTTTTTGACTTTGAAACCCTTTTACTGAGTAACAGATATTAACACCCAATGTTAGAGTTCTCTAAAAGGTATTTCAGAAATTCGTGCTATAAGAAAATATGTTGACTTACAATTTGAGATGTTAGGAATATCTCTGCTACTCTGAGATAGGCGTTTACCATGAATGCAAGCTGCACACTGGTGATTAGTCCTGTGATATTACCCTTTGAACTTTAAACTTAGCAATGGTGTTTAAGAGTCTGACAGTGAATAAGAAACAGACAAATAAAGGCTAGGGATGATCCTGGGAACACAGATGAGACCAGGATGATGGGGCTGGGGATGCCTGAATAGTGAGAGTAATGACAGGGCAGCTAACTTAAAGAATGTTCTGCTTTCTTTTTTCTTCTCCTTAAATCCTACACTGCAGACATTCCTTTAGACCAAACCATGAGTAGGAAGTAGAGAGGAGAGTAGAACGGAATAGTAATGACTACCAAGGAAGGGAAAGACAGAGAGGAGAGGCAAGGCAAACAACTGGAGTGAAGCAGACACTTGGCGGGAGCAATAATTTCCAGTTGTCATTTTCAGGAAGGGATGAAAGCCAGTAACTGCCTTGAAAGCCTATGTCCTCCAACAATCAGATGTCATCTGTGCTTTGGGGATGGAAGGAACATTTTTGATAACCACACAAGGACAACAGATGTATATTAGGGCTATCTCAGGCACACCAACAGTTCACCTTATCTGCTTGTTCCCTTTTGAACTATGACCATGGTATTCAAAAAAAGAGAATATAAGACCAGCCAGCTTGATAGATAACAGTAGTGTGAATTACAGTAGGCTCCACTTTATATAAGTTATTTAGAATAAAATGTTTTCATGACACCATTCATGAACTTGTGTTGATCATCTTGTTCTGTGACAAGCACTGTGCTGGACACTCACTGGAAGATGTCAGTGGGTAGCATGCATTCATGTTTTTAAGGAGCCTCCTATCAGCAAAATGAATTAGAAGATGTATTCAAACATCAAAGCTTCAGGTCAGTGATCACAGATGGTCACAAGAAAGCTAACAACAATATGCTGAGGACAATCTAAGAACTGTGGAGGCTCTGACATTTGGTGATCTTGAATTAGGATATGAAGAATAAGCAGATTATTATCAGACCTGAGGCACAGGGAAGGGGAGACAGAATTTTCCAGATGATATTGAAACACCAGCAAAAATAGAGAGAGCCATGTTTGGGGTACCAGTAGTCCAACTGGCAGGAATATAGGATTTGTGAAGAGAAATAGTGGGAGATGATGTGGGAAAAACAGGTTGGGACAAGTCTGCATACAGGCCTGAATGCCAGTGTAAATCAAATGGAAGTAATTCTGAAATAACCACAAGATTTGTTATACAGTAGTAGTCTACTACACCAAATAAAATGCCAGCAGTCACAACTTTGGAAATCTTTGAAACTATTGGGGCCAGCTCTTTCACAGGATTGACCACAGAAAAGCTGAGGGACTTGGAAACATGTGGGTGAAATCTCAGTGTTAAGATTGTTATCAAATCTAAAGTAGGTAAAACTTAGACTCTCCCATCTGTATTAACAACCCCGTTCCTCCTTTGCCATGTCAATAACATATTCACAGGATTAAGACAGGGACAATTTTGGCAGTATTTTGGTATTCCAGTGACCTAGCAGTCAGGATCATGTGGGATATTTTTATTCCCCACCCATACTTTTGCCCAGACATGGACAAATGACCTTGAGTCCATAGGTACCTCCAGCACTCTTGTGCGTGACAGATTGTTACTGAAGAGCTGTGGATCATTAAGGGTGTTCACAGCACAGTATAGAAGAGAATTTAGATTCAAATATGAAGCTTCTTTTCTTCTGAAAACTTCAGCCACTGGGAGCTACTTTTTAGTCATTTTTCCCTCTGGTCTGCCCACTTACACGTTTCCAGGTACCTCTTTTCTCCCCTTAGTCTCTCTTTTCCAGGTTGTGGAAAAGAATTAGAGGTGCTCAAAATACCTCCTTCCCAATCCTGACTGGAAATGGAAGATCCTATTTATTATTTAAAACAATTTGGCCGGGCACGGTGGCTCGTGCTTGTAAGCTTCAGCCTATGAAGCGGCCGGGGCCAGGGATCGCGGTTCGAGTCCCACCTGGGGCCCGTAGTGAGACCTGGTTCCAAAAAAACAGCTGGACGTGGTGGCGCACGCCTGTAATCCCAGCTACCTGGGAAGCTGAGGCTGGGGATGGCTTGAGTCCGTGGTACCCCGGGCAACGAGAGCTTGCGGTTCCACAGGCAAAAATAGCGAGACCTAGTCTCAAAAAAAAAAAAAAAAAAAAAAAAAAAAAAAAAAAAAAAAAAAAAAAAAAAAAAAAAAAAACAAACAAACAAAAACAATTTGGCTTATTTTGTCTCAGACTTTCCCATGCAGAAGATGTCCTGGGACTTTCCTTTCATTACCAAAAAGATCCATCAGCATCTTCAGAGACAAATTCTATGACTATTGGACAGTGGCTTACTTATGAAGGAATGAAACTCTCAGGTCTGAGGTTATGAAATCAGTCTGCCTCTAGGAATGAGGGACCTAGATATTCTTGCTAGTTGTACCTCAAATGATCTGATGACTTTGGACAAGTCACAAACTTTTTGCATCATTATTTTGTAATGTGTACTGCAGGAAAGCCGAATTAGAAGTGCTCTAAAATTCTAGTTCTCTAGAATCACACTTGACTTTTCTTGACATAGAGCTTGTTTCTTGGAGAAATCACCTCTAAGTGATCTGGGTAATGTTTGGTCGGTGGGTCACTCCAAAATTCAGAGGATTTTGATGAACTGATGAAGCGGAAATTGTATATTAAAAACATAACTTTCTAGTGCCTCAAGGATCTCTGATCACACTGTAAATACCTCATTGAATTAGTGGCGTTTATGTTTGTAGCCTGGGGAGTTTATTTGATATAATAACCAGTTGGAAGCAAACCAGTGTCACAGGAGCTTTTGGGACTCTCAGAAATTCTACTACTGTGATATCTGGCTTAATCTTCTGGAATTGCATTCAATTTGGGGACCCTAAGCATTTCTTTTCTTTGCGAAAGGGTTGTTGGGATGGTAGCCAACCTGTGCAAGCCACAGTGACAGACTAAAAGAGAAATATGACAAGAATCAGTGTTTTTGAGAAAGATTAATCTATCAATTAGGTATGGGATAGAATAAAATAGTGGGCAGTAGACGGCAGGAAAACCAATTAAGTGACTGCTGTAAAAGTTCAGGCATAATAAAAATGTAACAGGATGCTGAATGAGACTTTTCCCCTTCTCTCGGTTTCCGCCGCTGAAGCATGCTGGCTGAGTACAATAAGCAATAGGAATCCACACATTCTAAAGATAGTTGCTAAACACATCCACATAGGATTCGCTAACTGGATCTTTGTCCATTCTATCGTGCTTCCGTCCCCCTAAGAGATGTTAGTAGGTCACGAAAGAGAAGTCTGAGGTATATGAGAATCAGCAAAAATGAGAAGTGTTACAGTTAGTGTCTTCTCTCAAATCACACATTCCTAGAGTTTTGCAAACAAAGAGCTGGTGCCTGACTCCCCCAGAAAGTGGACAGAGAAAATAGTGAGGAGAACCTGCCTTTCCAGAGTCTAACAGGAAAAGGGGGTGAATTTTCTCTAAGTCATCAGTCTGGGAGGTAGCTGGCTTCTAGTGCTGCGTGCTGAATGAGAGCTTCAATTTTGAGAGCAGTGGCTGGCATTCTTGACTGAACAGAGGTGGAGTGAGGAGAATCTCGGAAGTCTTCCATTATAAAAAGGGGGGCAGCACTGAACATTTGCTAGAACTAAAGACATTTGAGTGTACACATCAAGAGAGAATCAAGAAGTACAAAGAATAGTAGCTACCACCTCTTCTGGTACCCTTCACCTCCTACACCCCTCGCCCCATTGTGAAGGAACCAGAAGTAGGTGACAGAGAAGGTAGAACAAAGAGGACCAGGGAATATTGCTTCCTCTGCTGATCTGTGGGTTCTCTGGCAGACCAAGCTGTGGGGAAGGGAGAAGTTTTAAACTGGATGGGAAATGGATGTTTTGATTATGATAGAACTAGACTTTTTAATTCTGAAAATGAGATTGTTGTTTAACATGCTACAGTAATAGGAAAGAACACAGAATTTGCTTGAGGTATAATCCCGGGGCAGGAAAGGGAGAGAAGGCAGAATGTGTTTGAAGGCAGTAAAATTTTAAAATAAAGTGATTTCCAGTTTGCACCTCATAGAGTTAAGCTCCTATAATAAATTGATATGACAGCAATAATAAACAAAAATGATAATAGCAGCAATAATAAAAACAGCCATTTGTTAATGTTAGCACAGTGTGCCAGATTTAGTTAGGTGCTGGAGATAACATGATTTAGTTTCATCCTTATGGTGCTCTTGTGAAGTAGACACTATTAAATTTAACCCTACTTGACAGATGTTAAAACTGAAGGTAGAGAGGGTAAGTAATTTGTCACAAAATATGGTTAACAGGTAGTTGATATCTGATCCCACAATCTATTTTGGGTTAGAGGGGTAGCAGATAAAAAATTGCATGGAATATATGAATAATATATCTCTTTATCATTCTCATTGATAAATGCTGACATGGTGAACAAAAAGTGGTGACACAATTGATGTACACTAAGAGCACCTCAATTATTGTATAATCCACAAATTTGTTGTTAAACATAATACTAGCAGATGCACGTCTTAAATTATTTGGCTTTGGTGGAGTTTTGTTTGTTTGTTTGTTTGTTTTAAGAAATGTTTCCTGGTCATTTTGTAATTAGTTCTCTGAAATACAACCAACATATTTCTTTGTTATTTATGCCATGTAAAATTTCATGATACAGAGCATGTTCTATGGAAGTACTGAATACACGTTCAGTGTGTTAGCGATGGCATAGCTGCTTCAAACAGACACCCAACTTCAACAATAACTTCTGCATGGCAAATGCCTTGATAGAGGGTCATTATAATACCCATTACTGTGCACAGACCTGCAAGCTTATCTCACATGTTGTAGCTGTTAGTTAACCTAGAACCATTATTGAGCACCTTCTTGGTTCCAGGCACTGAGTTGATAGTAACATGTATATGATGGAGCAAAGCTCTTTCTAAGCCTTTTCATGGGTTTTCCACACCTAAAAAGAAACCTGTCACCTAAAAAGAATCCTGGTTTCTGCTCTTCAGCTTCTCTTTGTTTTCTGAAGATAATCAGATTTTGCCAGATTCTGCATATTTGTGATCGAGAATTGAGAGACTGGGAGCCAGAGAAACAAAATTAATGTGGTGGGAGGTGGAAGGTGAGAAAGGATAGCCCTAGGAAGGCAGGACTTTAGGGCAATGTGTGAGGAGAGGCTATTTCAGAGAGTGCTGTTGTAGACTACAAACAGGACCTCCTTTGTTGGGCCCTGAGAAACCCAAGTAAAGGATATGATTTACTTCTAACTGCTTCTAGCTTCTGTTTCTTCTCCAAGATAGGAGCATGGGGGGGCCCCAGATTACCTATATATTGTTTCTAATCCTTAAAACTCCCTGCCAGTGGAGGTATTATTGTCTTTAATTTCCAGGTAAAGAAAGAGCCTTAAAGCAGATAAGTAATTCTCTCAGGACTGCACGACTAAAGCTAGGATTTGAATCCAGTTCTAGTGGGCCCGAAGCCTGCTCTCCTGCACAATGCCATGCTGCATCCTATAACCATCTGTTGAACTGAGCTCAATCTAAAGGCTTCCCTAGTGAGGGACCTCTATTTATTCTGGTATCATACATAAATGGGAAAGGCTTATTTCTGATATTTGATTCAGAAGAGAAAAGCTTAACTACTAGCCTGGAAAGCAGGCCTGCTTGCTGTACTAAGCTCGCCTGTGGGCTTGATGGTTCATTTTAAAGTCCAATCACTCCGCACCCAGGAAATGGCATTGTTTACCACAAAGGTTCGACTAAAACTGTTGCAAAAATTGCTCTGTGGACATTCATGTTTCTGGAAATCAATTTGCTGACCAGGTAGCTGCCTGGTGCTAAGAAGCGAGGAGTCAAAGGTTTCTGCAAAGTGGCAACCAAGTTACCCTAGATCTTTCAATGGGCAGATAGTAAGCAAAATTGTATGTTATGGTGAATTATCATCTTAAATGGCTTGAAGTAATGTTCTTATCCTCTGTCACTATACAAACTATTAGGAAGATTCTTATAAATGCCTCAAAAACAGACCTACCTACCCCCATGGAAAATGGATAGTGGGCACAACGAACCGCCAAGGAAATAAATGGCTGCTTGACAGAAAATAATATAGCCCATTAAAAGATATCTCTTTCTGATCCAAGTCCTAATGGACAAGCTGAGTGTAAGAACAGGTAGGGAGGAAAAGGGTCTGAAAGTAGTGTGGGGTGGGCTTGAAATAGTTCGTAGATACCACTTTCCAACATTGAATAAACTTTCTCTCTGATTGAGGGAACATTCAATTGAGGCATTAACAGTGGAGTGAACTCATCTATAGTCAGAGAGTACATGCCACAGAGCCATTACAGACCAGACAGGAGATGTATAAAAATGATTTGACAAAAAGAAATAGCCAGTCCCCTATGCCAAAATCCAGAGTGCTCTTCTTCAAGGTGAGTCATATTCCACTCCAAAATGCCAAATAGATTCAGTCATTTTAATCCTTTTTATTAGATCAAAACTTGATACCTTTATAAAGCTTAAGGAAATGACTGGAATATAGGCTCCACTGCTGAGAAACTGTGTGATCTTGGATAAGTTGCTTGGCCTCCTTAAGTCTCAGTGTCCCCAGTTTAAACTGTCCTTGGTGCTTATATTTATGGCAGTATTGAATAAAAATAACCCACGCAAAGCGCTCAACTCTGTCCTTAACACTTAGTAAGCACTCGGTGATAAGTGTTAGCAATTATTATTTATCAAAAGAATAATAAATGTAATGACTGATAATAAGTTTGCTCAAGTCATTTACATTTATTGTTAATTTTTACATGTTCTCTTTCTCTTGAACCCATAGACAATATCTTAAATAATTGAAGAGTACATGAGAAATAAAGAAAACAGATCTTAAGGGCAGAGCTGATGTAATTTCTATATGACTCTGATCATTCTGTTGTTGGTAGATCTGGAAGTTTCCAGATGCCATGAGCTGTCTTTTTTGTAGTATTTCCTCCTGATGCCTGAAAAGAAAGTCTGTTTTCATAAAACCTTGGGCCTGATTTCCAGTGGGAAAAGGACTGAAGAAATTTGGCTTCATTTTCAAGTATCTTTGCACTTTTCCCAATTGCACAAAACCTCCAAGCTTCCCCCAGATTACCTCGTTTCAATGACATCGAATCTTTCAAAGGGAATGTAATAATTCCACAGAGAACTTAGCATTTCTGACAGCCTACCTCCCACTGTCCTCAGTGCTTCATAAATTATGCTGCCTTTGAATGTGAGCTGGGCAGCACCATTTTCCTGGCCCCTCGTGATTCATGGTTTCTCTTAACTATGTCAGTGCCTCGTCAGCAAAGCTGCTCCTTTTGGACAGAATGTGATGTGATCTGTTTCTTGGAGGGCAGGTTGCTAATTAGGTACTGATTTTATATACTGATGATTTTTTTTTTTTTGCAATTTCAAGGTAACTAATAACTATTAACTTTAGGAATCACTTCTAAATTCAGAAAACATTACCATTTAATTAACAATCTGCTCTCTGCAATACACCATGACCTGAGAAGCCACTCTAACGGTTAATATGCTGTTATCATTAAAATTAACTAACAAACCAGAAGAATGGGGCTGTTCGGGTCAGATATGGAGAGACCATAATTAAAAGACAGTGAAACTAAAAACAAGTCTAAGACCAAAAGATCAACACAGCATGGATGGTCAAGGTGCCAGCCTCCCTGTTTTGTAGCTGCCAAAGCTGCTTTCTCCTGACCTGCAACTCCCCAGGAATCCCAGGCTCAGTCCTTCCTCTCCCAGGGCTGAGCCACTTTGTTGGGCGCTTTAATAATGGAGACACAAAGGAAATAGGACAAGTTTCTGAAAATGACTTGCCTCTACTTCTTATGTTTTTGTTATATTTATGCGTAAGAAAAAAAATATCTGTTCTTAGGAATGCCTTCTCTTTCCCCAGCCTGCATGACATCCCAAGAGTCTTCCACAGTGACCAGGCTGTCCCTAAATTAGGAATTTTCTCTTCCATGGAAGCCTTCCCAGCATACCCATGGTGCTTGTCTACACAAAGAGGATATGCTATTGCCAAGAAACTTCTTTGGGCTTAGGAAATGCAAAACCAGGAGGAAGGGGGTAAAGAGGAAAGGTGCATGGGATATGATAAGAAAAAAGAGAATTCTGGCATTCTAGAAAAGCTTTAAGATGAAGCCAGCTGGAGGGGGGAAAGGATATTCATACAAAATAGTTCTATGATCATGCATGAATGGCACTATTTGGGAGGCAAGTATTTAAAATATTTTGTAGTTACTTTTTGTTGTGGAACATAGTTTTGGACATGACCCTGAGAGAGGACCTCCTGAATTTCAGCCTCAGTAGACTATCTTAGACAAAGAGTGATACAAATAAATTGCTCTCATTGCTCACTTCTACATCCAGAGTCCACCTCATTTCTGACTCACACACAGGAACCCTGGAGTAAGTGATGGTCCAGATCTTTGTGCCCAACCTGACCTCCTGCTCTTACTAAGACTTCTTCACCTCTGCCCACTGGCTTCATCTGTGTCTTTCATAGTCAGAACTTCGAAAGACTCAAAAGTGTGGGAATTGTGCTCCCTTAAAAGGGTTTAGAAATAAACTCAAGTTAGAAGGCTTGAGGTCATTATTGGTTAGGAAAGGGTGTTTCATTTATTGCCTTGTTTTGGGCCTGAATTGATAATATATCACTAAAACATTGTATTTTAATTTGCTCTGATTTCCAAAAGATGAACATATGTAGAAATTTAAAAAGATAACCCAATGTAGGTCTACAGTTGCTTTTTAATACTCCTTAGGTTTTATTGGTTTGATTTGATTTAACATCTGTTTTTAAAAGGCAGACTCACTATATTTTTAAAATGTGTACAAGTAGCTAAGCAGATGAGCAAGAGTATTGGTGTCTTCCTAGATGCTAATAACAATGATCTCTGGGGTGTGTGTAGGGTGTATCTTAACTAGCACTTTTACATGCACACATCTTTATATATTCTACAATGAGAAAACCATGAAGATTTTTTCTTTTTTTCTTAAATAAAAAATATTGAAAAAGTGAAATTTGCAATCACATTCAAAGACATTGCCAAAATTTAAGAATAAGAAGGATTTAATACAAGATGTACAAGACTTCTCTGCTGAAAAGATATCCAATATTGTTTTGAGAATTGATTATAAAAAGACCTAAGTAAATAGAGATCACTGTATATGGATTGTATACTCAATATTAACAAGGAGAAAATTCTCTCCAAAGTAATTCATACATTTAATGCAATCAAAATCCCAAGAGCTTTTTTTTGTAGAAACTGACAAATCAATTCTAAAATATATGTGGAAAAGCAAAGGACATAAAAACACCAATAACAATTTTTAAAAAATTACAAAATTACAAGAATTTTACAAATTACAAAATTTGCAAAATTACAAAAATTTTCATTTCAAACTTATTAAAAAGTTATGAGAATGAGTTAACCAGCCATGGTGGTGCATGGCTTTAATCCCAAGCCTAGGACAAAGAGGCTGAGACTGGGAATTGCTTGAGAGTACGGGTTCAAGACCTGCCCGGGGCAGCATAGGGAGACCTAGTCTCAAAATATAGCTGGGCGTGGTGGCGCATGCCTGTAATCCCAGCTACCTAGAGCCCAGGGTACCCCAGGCAAGGAGAGTCTGTGGTTCCCCGGGCAATATAGCGAGACTTAGCCTCAAAAAAAAAAAAAAAAAAAGTTATAAGGATGAAAATAGAGTAGTATTGACAAATCAATGGAACAGAGAAACCCCAAAGAACCACATTTATAGGGTGCAATAATTGTCAGATAAGGCACTCAACAGATTCAGTAGGGTTGAATCCCGATATAGTTCAGCAAATGGTTCTGAGACAATTGAATAGTTATATGGGCCCAAAACAAACAAACAAAAATTTGATCTCTATCTCATATTGTACACACAAGTTTTTTGTAAGATGCTTTATAAACCTAAATACAATAGCTAGAGCTATAAAGCTTTTAGAACACAGAGAGAAAAATCTTCTTGATGAGAACTAAGCAAAAATCTCTTAGACTGAAGAGAGCAATAATCATAAAAGGAAATTATTGATGAATTGGACTTCATCAAAGTAAAAAAATCTCTGCTCATCAACAGACACTGTTAAAGAAAATGTTTAGGTGTCTATAGAGTGGGAGAAAATATTCATGACATATATTTGGCAAAAGGCAAATATCCAGGGCACCTACCAGTTAATAATAAAAAGTCAAATAACACACAAAAATGTATAAAAGATTTGAATCTGTTTCACAGAAAGACTTAAAAATAGCCAAAATTACATTAAAATGTGTTCCACATAATTGATCAGCAAATGTCAATTAACAACATTGACAGATCACCACACGCTCACTAAAATGACAAAATTTAAAAGACTGACAACATCCAGTTGGGGCGCAGACATAGAGTAACAAGCATTTTTATAATTGCTGGTGAGAGTATAGAATGATCCAACCATGCTGAAATTGTAGGTCATTTCTTAGAGAGTTAAACATGTATCTTACTCTATGGTCCAACAGCTTTACTTCTAAGAGTTTATCCAGGAGAATTATTTTAAAACCTATTCGTGAAAGACTTATACTATATTCATAGCAATTTGTATTCATTATAATAAACAACTTGGGAACAAACCAGGTAAG
Organism: Uropsilus gracilis; assembly: GCA_004024945.1. NCBI lineage: Eukaryota > Metazoa > Chordata > Mammalia > Eulipotyphla > Talpidae > Uropsilus > Uropsilus gracilis. The sequence continues at coordinate 5,140 of PVHY01005701.1, read as the reverse complement.
AACCTCTTCCTGGTCAGTCCCCCACAATCTATCCATTGGCATTTTACACAAATCCCTTTGTTCGTCATACCACCTTCTTACTTATACTCTCAGGATACACAAGCCTCTCTTGTGTTCACACTTCTGAACAGTGAAATTCCATCTTCCCAGGATTTACCCTTCTCTTCATTCCCCCCAGGATCATGAAGAGTACCATGAGCTACATTTCTTCCCTCCTCTTTTCATTCTTCAACTTACTTTTCCATAGGATCCTAGAGGATTATGCTGTAGTATAAACCTTGAAATGCTTGCCCACTTTTCTCATCAACTCATAAACTTCTAATTTTCTTATACTGTTAGCATTAGCATCACATCTAGCATATAGTAGGTATTACAAGAAAATTTGTTAACATCTGTCATAATCAAACTTATTCTGCATCTAATACTAAAAGTTATTTCTTTTACCTTTTTTCAAATGCAGGTATTATTATTATTATTATTATTATTATTTCGAAATAATGTTAGTAACTGAAAACTTTTCTTGACATGGCCCCCTAGCTACTGAGCAGTGCCTGTCGGAAAGTTGGATAAATACAACTGTGATGCTATTAGTCAGTGTTTGCACTGCTGCAATTACCATGTGTTCTTACTGTGTTTTACCAATTGCTCTTAGCTCTCTCAGTTCTTTTAAAGATTTACACAGTACTGAAATACTCTTAAGATCAACCTCTGAAAAGTGTCTTTTTTGTTTTTCATAGTGGACTTGACAAATAGGTTCTTCGTGGTTAAATTATAGCCTATAGGTGTCCAAAGGAAAGATCATCTTCTATTAGCAGACTCTTCAAAAGGAGACAGTTTCCTTTTTTTTTTTTGAAACTAGGTCTCACCATTTTTGCCCATGGAACCGCAGTCTCCCGTTGCCCATGGTACCACAGACTCACGCAATCCCCAGTTTTAGCTTCTCAGGTAGCTGGGATTACAGGCATGCGCCACCACACCCAGCTATTTTTTGGAACTAGGTCACACTATGGAGATAGTTTTCTTTTGGAGGGGTGAAGGGACTGTCTTATGCACTGTGTGATATTCAACAACATCTCCAGCTTCTACTGAAAGTGTGAGACCCAAAGGGACTTTTTACCCTTACTTTAACACATACACTCACTGCCTGCTTCTCTCTCCGGAGCAGGCTCTAAACAGTTTACATTAACAATATCTTTACCTTGAAGTAGACTCACCTATCTGCCTGCTTCTTTTTACAAGCAGGCTGCAAACTGTTACCATTAACAACTGCCTTTACCTTGAAGTAGCCACGCCTGCTTCCCTCTGCTTTTAGCTCCAAAAACTGCAGAAAAAAAAAATTAAAAAACAGTTTAAACTCTTGTGGGTTCTTTTTACCATCCCCAGCCTTCTCAAGTAAAATATTAAACCAATGCAAGACTATCAGTGTAGACTAATTTGTTTTTAACAAAGTGATTTTTTAATTATCGTAATAACCTCACAAGAAACATGTAAGGGAAATCCTAATTACGTTAACGTTGTCCAAAACCTTTCTCAGCATTGTCCGAAGTCCTTTCCCAGATTGCCCCAAAATCCTCAGTCTCTCAGTCCTGATCATCTCACCAATGTCAGCCAGTCAAAATTCCTCCTCTCCATGTGTTTAAAGACATCTTTCTTTGGGGCGCTCCTTTGGCGTGCTCCTCCTTGTCTTCTACGCTGCCTTCTCCTTGTCTTCAGGTAGCAGGAACTCCATGGTACCAGACCCAGCCAAGTTCACTTTCTTTTCAGGCCTGTCTTTTGCACGACCTCTTGCAGACACAAGTTAAACTCAGCAAAACAAACTCCAACACAGAGTTCAAATCTGCAAACTCCTTAACTGCATTCAGCACACATGCTGCCAGCCTGGGCCAGCCAAAGGTTACAGGCCCCCGGGCCTGGCCATGTCCACATGGCTCACATCTTTACAAGATGGCCAATTCCCATCTCTCCTCCATTAAATCTCTCTCTCTATCCAATCTCCATATTGGCCTCCAATCTAAATTCAAATCCCTCTCTTTGTTTGCACACCCTTTATATATCCTGATTTCCTGCCTTCCAGAAAACCTGTTTCACCTTGACCATTTCACTTCTTTCTCCCCCTGTATCTCCCTAAAGAAAAATTCCAACTAAGGTCATTCTCACATTTTAGCACCTGTCCTTAAAATCTGCAATCTTAAACAGAAAACAATGGAGGGGGGGAGTAGCACACCCTATCACTACCCATTAAAAGGCAGAAGCACAACGAAATTTTGACTACCAAAATGTCTCCAAGTATTGCCAAAGTTCCCAAGACACATAGGAACTCCAGGGGAGACATATTGCCCAATGTGTTAAGAGATGTGTCCTGGAATCAGCGATCTGTGTGTCCCTCAAACTTTGTCATTGAGGGATCTGGGTCAGGTTAGGTTTTTACCTTGTTATATTCAGTTTCTGAATTTGCAAACTGTGAATTGTAGGGAAGATTGGGAAAGAAACTTAATGACCCAGAGATTACTGGCTAGGTCTCTTCAACTAAAAACATAGTATATATTGGTAATATGTGCTAAGCTACATGAGTCTCTGGTATCACCTTTCCTTACCCTTGAGCTGTTTAACAATTCTGAAACTTGGAGACAATGGAACTCTTGGTGATAACAACCCCAATTGTATCTGGTCGAGTGTAATCTATTATTTCCAGTGGATGTTAACAAATTGTCCTGTTTTTGCAAGTATTAATCTTCATTTTATTTTTCTAAATTAAATTTTATTTTTTTAAATATTATTCACTTTGTTCTTTATATTACAAACTCTGTAAGTATTTTTTGGGATACCTCCTTTTCCCTCCTCCCTCTGGTGCCCCTTCTATTTTCTCAGACCCCACTCTTTGTTTTTACTAGTTGTGCTAAATCCACTAGTCTCTTTCATTCCTTTGGCAGTGTCCTTTCCCTGGGTGGGGGACTGTGTTTTTGGAACCAGGTGAGCCTTGCTGGTAAGTTTTCGGTCTTAAGTTTGCGTTGCACAGCCAGTCTGTATTCATTTGTAATCTGTCCATGTTTTCTTGCTGCAGGCTGTCTTCTCCAATCCCATCTCTGCTGCTTTGCTGCTTTTCCTTATGGCTCTGGTGTCAGATTTAGGAGATCTAGCTCCCAGCCAGATCATCTGTAGATCTGTAGATTGTAGATCATCTCCTCTGCCTCAGTTTGCAGTTTTGATGTGGGGCCGATTACCTAATCTTTGGTCTTCCTCTCCTCTCCTGTAGTGTGGGGAGGATGTGTTGCTGTTCTTGAAAGCATCTCCAAAATAAGGTCCTGGGTCTTCCCGGCCCGGTGAGCGCATAAGTGTTCATGGTGACATCGTGTCTCTACAATTGTTTCTCTTGTCTCTGGTTCTCTTGGTTGTCCATCTGCTGTGTCCATCTCAGGCTTGTGGGTTGGATTTCTGCATGATCCCTCACCTGTTCTATGATGGGGTTTGTGTTGCATGTGTTCCTGATCCTCTGAAGTTTAGCTGGAGTGAGAGCAAAATGGAAGGGGGTCCTCCCCTCCACCCCCCTTGCCTGTGCAGCCCTGGTACCTCCCTGTGCGAGGGCAGGCCTGGATGGCTGAGCCTGTGCCGTCCCATGCTCCCCTTGGGCTAGGAGCAGAAGGCAGCATGGCTGCACCGATCCAGGCTACAGATGGCTGCCCTGTGCAGCAGCCACCCGCTGGTGGGTGGGGCCACTATAACCCCCACCCCATCGTCCCTCCAGGGCTCAGGCTCAGGGGACTTACCCAGGAACCTTGACCTCCTTTGCTCCCTGCTGGCAAGGGAACTTGGATGGCTAGGGACCCGGGCACACAGGCAGCCCTCAGATGACTGCCTATGTTAAAATTCATTTTAACATACCTTATTTGTGCAAAGATGTGAAATTACATATAAATTTTAAAAATAATAAAAAAAACATACCTTATTTGAAGACATTTGTGTGGTATTGTAAATTACCTATGAATCTATGTCGTACCTATGAATCTATGTAGAATCTAAGTGGTTCCCTTATTAATGAGTTAAATAAATCTTTGACATTTTAAAAATAGGGGGATTCCTTCTACAATGATCTAGGGTTTCTTTTTTAAATGGAACATGGATCTTTTGCCTAAAGATCTTAAAAGCAAAAGTTTTTAATAAGCAAACTACTCTAGTCAATCCACCCTTCTTTTTATTTTACACTTTTTACAGCTTTTATTTGTATTAATCAAATAAGTAAATGGAAGAAAATGAGAACTTTGGAAGTAAGGATATTATATAAAATATGCAGATTCTCTGGGTTCTATATTTTCACTGTAAAAATTTGCTATTTCAAATATCTGTCCAGTCTGTGTAGCACCTAACTGAGTTGATGCCAATATTTTGAAAAGGATCCTTGTTATCCACCCGGGGACACAACTGCCTCATCATTTGCAAAACAAAAATGTACTTTATAGATTAATTGACAGAAGTCATATTTTCTACAGAAGTCATTATTTACAAAAACAAGTTTTATTTTTTAACCATCCCATAGTGTTTTATTTTAATCTGCTTATTGAAATAAAGTATTCCAACACAAGCCCATAGCCAAAAGGGCTTCAGAACTGTGGAGAATTTACTGGATCTTTGAAAGCACTGTTGTGAGAACTAAGAGAAATGGACTTTGGTTCTTTCTAACTCTCTGACCCCAGTTTCTATGTGACCTTCGAGGATTTATTGCATATTGCTGAATATCCCTTTCCTCATAGGAAAAGTTGCTAGCTCGGAGAAACCTTAGGTTATTGTCACCTTCAAGACTCTATTATGTGATTTTTCTCTTGAAAATTTGATTAGTAATCTGTCAGCTGTTTATCTATGCATATAAATTTAGGGGTACATTTTCACACCTTGCTGTGTGAATGTGTTTCACTCACCCTCCACCAAAACATGTGTATCCTTGATTTGATTCTTTTTTTTTTTTTTTTTGAAACTGGGTCTTGCTATTTTTGCCCATGGAACCGCAGGCTCTCGTTGCCCAGGGTACCACAGACTCAAGCAATCCCCAGCCTCAGCTTCCCAGGTAGCTGGGATTACAGGCATGCGCCACCATACCCAGCTATTTTTTGGAACTAGGTCTCACTATACGGGCCCCAGGCGGGACTCG